>SNQJ01S0026979.1:0-34154 GCA_010110895.2 Picea sitchensis
ATTCAAGTATGTATCCCTAAACCCATAGGGTAGTCCCAAAGCTTCTTAAGACTATACTATCTCAGTCAAACATAATATTAAGCATCGAAAAATGTACCAATACACGAATGAAATTTGAAAAAGTGTTTTCCTTCTTATTGCCCAGTTACACTATTTCAACTAGGCAAAGAAATTCCCATCTCATAGGATCTATAAACAATGCACATTAATAGTGACCAGGGCCTTTAACGATTAGGATTACCGAATATGATGTGGAGAGAAAAATCTCAACTCCCAATTTTAGGCTTTGAATTACTGCATAACAAACAACCAGATACAAATTTATCCACATCAACTTGCTTTTGCATCTAATACTAGCTTCAAAAATTAGCCAAGATTTTGATCACTCAAAAGTGCCCAACTTTAGAGCTACGAGCTTCCTAAATAAACTTTATTTGTAACTCTCCTTTTAAAATAAACATCGCTAAATTTATACCACAATCCTTCTTCAAGACTATAGTCTTTAAAGGATTCATCCCATGCATAACTCTACAGGTACTGCAAGACTTATACAGTTATATTATTGGCACAAAATCTATGTTAGTGATGTGATAAACATTTTTCCCCATTTCAGAGTTTGCAAAAATTAAATCAACATGCTAAACTCAAAATTAATGCTGGCTAGAGTCTTAGGGTACATAACACTCCACTCAAGTAATGGCGAATTCTGCAGGAGCTCAATGTTAAAAACTGGATGAAGACCAAGATAAACTGGGAAATCAAGCTTGAAATCATAGTCGCCTCATTTCTCAGTGAGGGTGTACACTCTGTATTTTAGTGGGTGTAGGTTGTGATGTTGGCCTTTAAATTTCTCCTTTTGAATGTGAAGCAAAACCTTATTCCCCTCCAACTGAGAATTTGCATGGACATGGTACTTAGCATGGAACTTTTTGTACTTATCAGCTTCCTACGTTAGAATTTCTTAAAATTGGTGTTGAACACTCTATATTTGTTCAAAGTGTGTTTCTTTATCGATTTATTTTTGCACCGATGAAAAAGTGCCTACAATTACGGGCCTAGGGAATGCATCATTGATTAACATTGTGGGTTGATATTCATATAAGACTTCTAAAGAACTGCATTGTGTGGAGCTGTGCTAAGCTATGTTGTAACTGTGCTAAATGAAAGAAAGTGTGTCATCCCAAATATGAGTGTGCCTATGATTGTACATGCATAGTGGGTAAACAATAGTTTGGTTCACAATTTTTTCTTTCCCATCAATTTGCAGGTGAAAGACTATGGACATATCAATCCTTGTGTCTAACATGCTCTCGAGTGATTTTCAAATTTTTTTGATGAACTTAGGTTCATGGTATGACACAATGTATGTTGGTGCTCCAAAATTGACCCATATGTGTGCAAAATGAACTTTTTTATGTGTTTTGTAAAGTCAATTTTATTGCAAGGTGAAAGTACTACCATCTCGGAGAACCTATCAATGACAATAGACACTGCATCATGGGTTTTGCATGTTGTTGGTATGCCTATTAGAAAATTCACAAAGAGAGACTCTCGTGGTTTCCTGGGATTGAATAGATATGTGTATAGTCCCTACTTCCTATTAGCCATTTTTTTATTATGCAGGAAACAAATGCCTTCATGTATTTATCCATGTTTGCATAAGGGTGAGACCAATAGAAGTGTTTCTACAAAACTACGAGAGACTTATGTATCTCAAAGTGACCTCTTGACTTTGGATAAGGTATTCCTAGATTAGCTTGTTGCATTTTCCGTTTCCAGTACACACAAATTTACATGGAAATACAAGTTGTTGCACAGCTAGAAATTTCCACTAGATTGCCTAGAGTTGTGATCTGCATAGATGTATGAAAATGGTGGTTTTTGGTGTATTGATGCCACTAATCATGATCTAATGTGCACATGTCCAAAATGACTAGCAATGTGCTCATTGGTGGTTTAGTCTATTTTTTTGCACAATTGTATAATTCACACTTGTGCTTGATTACTAGGTAAAACTACAGTAGCATGCAATCCATTTAAGTCATTATGTGCTCTGCAACATACTCTGTGTCAGCACAATCTGCAAAGACTTATGGTTGGAATGAAAACAAATCTCCTTACCCAGTATGTATTATCACCATTTTTTTACATGTTAAACAATCACATAGAGCTCATGATTGTAGGTTGAATAATTGCAGATAACATCAATGAATGTTTTTGAATGGTATGTGATTGGGTGTCCATGGTAGATGTGAACAATGCCAAGTGCATACTAAGAGGTGTTGGTTTGATTCTCAAATTCCTGATGGAGATTAAGTAGGCTTAAGAGTAGCATAGGGCACCTTAAGATCTCGATGGTCTGCTTCCATAAGAAAGTTTAGTAAGTAGTCAAGTTGTTCAGTCAGGTCAATTTTTGTTTCAGTTAGTTATTTAAATTTTGAGTGTCTAGTGTTTTATTTTTGACTCCATGGCCCAATGAATAAGGTGACTTGGTCTACGGTGTTCTTGACACCTCCTAAATGATATGCCATCCCAAGTTGGAGCCAATGTTAGTGTCTGTCAGTCTTGTTAATCATTGATGATCAAATGTTCTCTTACCAAGTTTTTGATAGGGTCCTACTACAAATTTATATGGTTTCAAATAGGTTTTCAATAAAAATTTGGTCACTAGTTAGTTGTCTAGGTTTATTACTACTCCTTTCAGCCTTCATGGTCAATGGTCATCAGCATGGTCAGGTCATTCCTTCTTGAAAAAATTTCATGGTAATCATGGTCATCATTCATCTCATTCTTCAATGTTGTGTCATCATTAGGTCATAGGGAAAAAATCATGAAAATGGATCATATCACCATCAAAGTCATCTTTTGAAGGAATAGTAATAGTGAAAAATATTCAATAAAGGTTTCTAAAGTGTGTTTTTATCTTCATAAAGATGTAATATATGCAATAAAGTTCTAAGGCTGCAGTTCATTAGCAAATCAAATCAGAATGTGAAAGGACATGGTGGGGCCACTACATCACCAAAGGAGAAAATCAATTTCCAAGATATAAAAGACCAAAAATAGATTCTCATTTTCTCATTCCAACTTTATAAGACACCCCTCCACCAAGAAAACTCAGTTTCACTCTCATACAAGTGATTCCTTTCCATCAAAAGCCAAGTTTCTTCCAGCACTGCACTTTTCACTAGCAACACTGCGCTTTTGCCAGAGTGTGTTGTGCTTTCTCAAGGGTGCCCAAAATTCATTTTCAGAGGGTTTCATCATCCATTTTGGGTTCCAGCATATCAATTTCAAGTAAGTGGAACTCTTTTTCTCCTCTTATACCATTTTTTTCTTCAGTTCATGCTTGGAAAGATGGGTTTTCCCTCTCCTGGGGTTTGCTTGGTTTCATAGTCTCTCTGGTTGAAATATTGAGAAAAACCCTCAAAACTAAGCTCAATTATCCTCCCCTAATTTCCATATACCTCCATATACATTTTCCCTCATTCCTATCCCTCAAAGTCATCATTTTCCCACAAACCCTAGCCTAGACTATACGTTTCTAGGCTAGGACTATGTTTTGACATTTTGGACCTGTTCCCCTCACTCTTTACCTAAAATTTAACTTTCCCCCACTTTCTAACATCCATCCCTGCCTCCCCAAATTTTCCTAAAAATTTATAAACCCCCTAACCCTTTCATCTCCCTTCATGTCTACACTGCCCAAATCCCCCGTTTTTCTCTACACTAAACCCTAATATCCTCTCCTCCCATTGAGCTAGGGTTTACTATGGAATCAGAGACAAATGAGAAGAATAGGAATAAGGGATTTCAGATCATCAAGTAAGATCCCACTTAATCACATGAGATCATGTCTTCACTATTTCTCAAGAAATCATTTCAAAAGACAAATCATTTGCCACACATAGGGACAGTCTTACTTCAAAATTGGTTTCTGAAGTAAGGAAGATGAATTTGACAATTTGAAAGAGGATTTTGTCAATAATAGACAAAGGAACAAAAACCTCTTTAATTTTATACACAGGTATTATTATTTGGAAGAAATCCCAAAAATATAGTTGCTACAGGAGAGTTGTTGCACTTCTGGAGTAGTCTTGAGAGATTGAATTTTTAGGTATCTTGGAGCGGGTTTGTGCAGTGATTGATGATTCTAAACACAACTATAAATCCTAATATTTCCAATTCATCTTTAATAAGTGAATTTGGATCATGGGAAGGCCTTCAAAATTCCTCGACAAGATGGGTGTTGCGCTTTTGCAAGACCATGTTGTGCTTTTGACTCTGTTTTTGGTTATCATTTTTAAAAGTGGTTTTTGACCAAATGAAAATGAATTTTGGAAAAAAAAAGCAGGTGTTTTATAAGGATATAAAAAATCAAAATAACCTCCTTCATGTTTTACACAGGTATTATATATTGGGATATATTCAACTTTCTTGTAGGCCTATTTCAAAAAATCAAATTCTCCAATATAATTGCCTATTTTAGTAATTTATGTTGTGGCACATATTACAAGAACATGGGAATGAATTTCAAAAACCTTAGAGAGGTTTGTCTTAAAAAAATCCTTATATACAAAAACCTCTGTCAGTTTTTTAAAATGTGTTATGGTTAAATAGTTATCGCTCCATCTTTGACCCCTCTTGTTTTGTTGCGCTTCTGGAGAATTCGCTACGCTTTTGGATAGCTTGTTTTCAAATAAATTTTGAAGGGGTTATTTGTAGGTTTTTTATTGTATTAGTGACTCCAAGGTGTAGAGAAAATCATCATATTTCCATTCATAACTTTTCGATAAAAAATTCATCAAGGAAGGCCTCTAAATCATCCTCCAAAGTTGTTTCTCTTCTACTACAATTTGTTGCCCTTTTGTCACAGTCGTTGTGCTTTTGTGTGTGACAAATTTTTACCACATAAATAAAAGTTAAAAATGAAATACGTAAATGTAAATGGTAAAAATATGTCGTAAATGTAATTTTGAGTTTGTTAAAGTTACTATATTTTAATTAATGACTTGAGAGATAAGTTCAAGTAGTTTAGATAAAAGGGGAAAGTTGTTTCTAACTCCCCTAGCTTTTGGTATGGTTGGAGATATTCTTGTGATCTGATCCTAGGAGGAAGGATTCTACCACTGAGATGGGGAAAGTTGGTTTTCCATCTATATGTATCCTCATTGAAGCCAAATGAAGGGTGGGATACTTGGTAATCCTAGTGTGGAGCTAGTGTACACTATTTGACAGAAATAATATAGGCATTTGCAACTATAATCTTGGGATTCCCATGGTATGCGTATTAACAATGTTTCTTCTTATTTTTTATAATCAATTTGAATGTTTATTTATCCTTGCAACCATATATATGATTTCATGTGATCATCTCATTATTTTTTAAGCAGAATTCATAAGTTTTATGATTTGTTTTGATGATATCTTCATGTTTGTGTTCCATTTCTTCCGATGAATGAATTCATAGTCATATGCTCATTTTGATCCTTCATTTTTCAACCCTGTATGATAATGAAAACCCAAATATGTCACTAAACATACCTACCTTGCCTCATTTTTATCCCTGCAAATGATCATTTGAAAACCCTGACCTAGTTCCTAGATCTATGACCTTGGTCCAGCAAACCTATAAAATCAAAACCTTACTGAGCTGAAAACCTAGCCTAATATATTTTTCCTTCTCCAATCACCTTATTGATTGTGATAATAGAGATACCCCTCTTTGGTTTGGTAGGTATAACTACCAAATCAAAATTTTGGTATGTGGTTACCTCTTCAGTCTCCTTCTCAGCCTTAGGAGAACTATGGGAGTGATAACAAAACACATGTGAACATTGTGGTGAAATATTATCAAAACTGATAGAGGGATATGCAAGAGTGTACAATGAGAACCTTGACAAACATAACCCCTAATGATTGAAACATTGTCTAGAGGATGGATAAATTATGTTTCTTTTTCCAAATATGTAAAAATAGTATATTACAGTTTAATGAATACATTTTCTTATTATTATATATGGTTTTATACTTTATCAAAAAAAATTCCAAGACTTTACAAGGTTTTATAATTCAGTGAAGCATTCACCAAGATTTTATAAGAGTTTATAATTCAGTGAAACATTCACCAAGATTTTACAAGAGTTTATAATTCAGGGAAAGATTCGCCAAGATTTTACAAGATTATATAATTGTCTAAAAGATTCGCCAAAAAATTATATAAACATATTATATTATTGATAAAATAACCTTCAATTTTTCCTATGTATCATGGGGATTCACCCACTTATTATACATACAAATTTAGGGGGGGTTATTAAAATCACCCCTTCTTCTGCTTCTACTTTCATAAGTGATGATACGATTGATTTTCTATGATGCAGTAAAAAGTTTCCATACATATGTAGACATTCCCTCAATGCTTCCATTTGAACTGTGGGCAACACAATCATTCATTGTACAATTAGACAACCTATGTTACAAGATGTGATTCCTGGGTTAATGGAATTGTCATATGAAGAATACCTATAGAAAAAGGCAAACAGTGTCAACATGTTATGCGACTTTCAGATACATAAAAAATTTACCTTAAATGAGAACAATGCAATATTCATATCGACTGAAAATAAAATAAAATAAACATATCAAGCTTTGGCAGGAAACGAAAATATCTCATGTGTGTCTGTAATTTTTCTTCAACACCCAGATGGATGTTCGTCGGACTCTATTTCTTCAGAGTTTACATCTATATATGTAAAATTCTCTTTCCATAGATTTTGTGTCTTCTTGTGCACTTGAAACAATAAGGAGAATCTAATTACAAATGCAATCAATGTTGTTATTTTGATGTTTTTTTACATCTCCCAATAAGAATTTTGCATATTTGTTTTGGTGTGAAAATAAACAAAAACAAAATGGTTGTTGGTTGTGGCTCTGATGGAGGAGTCTGCATGTTTTTTGGGTGCCCAAGTTGGACAATTGTTTTCCAACTATATAGCCATGGCAGGATTTCTGCATTTTTCGGGGGTGACCGAAAAAATAAAAATTGGTCTCCAACTATACATTTATCGTATGGTATCTACAATTATCGATGCCCTAATTGAAAAAAAGAGGACTCAGCATGGATTGAAACATGAGATTGAGATTTTCAGATCTCGCTATAGATATTAGGGAGTTCGGGCATTGGAATTCATACAGGCCGGTGCAGTTGCTGATGATATACATGCGCATAAGATTGTGCAATCCAGAAATGGGAAGAATGAGAGAAAACCCCATAAAAAGTATCCAACTATAGATAACTCAGGGCCATCCTTTGAACTATCGAAATTTGGCATTGTTAAAATTGGTTGTGATAGACCATGGCACTATCAGAGGAAAATGTCCATAGTGATCTTGCTTAATGGTAAAATAGTAATCGGAAACTTTCTTGTTCCCCATTTTGAGGTCTGATTATATCTAGCATACAGTGGTGAAGCTTCACTTGTTTTGTGTTGTCTTGTGCTTGGTAGAATTTTGTTCATATCCCATGGGCCCGATTATTTTCTCATGCGAACATATACCAAATGTAAGAGAAAAACAATGCCACGATGTGTTTTTTTATATATATCAAATTGTTTGATGAAAAGGTTGATGCGTGTTTCTCTATGTGTGTTTCTCTATGGAACCTTGTGAGATATTGTTTGACGCCTTCTATGTTCATGTGTTTCCTTCTGCCTCAACTTTCAATACATTTGGTGTTTACTTGGTTCTTGGTTGTAAGCTCTGTTCTGGAAAATTAATAATACATTTAGGATATTCACAGTTTTTCTATGATCTTCAATACTATAGAGGACATGCTTTTCCCTTTAATATAAGATCTGTGACACAAATATAGTATGTGGCTCGTTTTAACACTTTTCCTTGATCAAATTGTTTTAGCTTATTTTAGCACTTTTTATATATCAAATTGTTTGATGAAAAGGTCACTGTGTACTGCTGTATGGAACCTTGTGGGATCCTTCTTGATGCCTTTTTTGTTCATGCATTGCCTTCTGCCCCAACTTTCAATACATTTAGTGTTTACTTGGTTCTTGGTTGTATGCTTCATTCTGGAAAATTAATAATACATTCAGGATCTTCACATTTTTTCTATGATCTTAAATACTATAGAGGACATGATTTTCCCTTTAATATAAGCTCTATGACGCAAATGTAGTATGTGGCTCGTTTTATCACTTTTCCTTGATCAATGAACTTAGCAAAATTAATCTCCTTAAATAATTTGAAATAAAAGAATATATATTATGTGAAGTCCAATGGAACTATCATATCAACGAGAGGACATTAAAATTCAAATTCGTCGTTGTTATACTTTCGGTGAATCTACCAGTACAATAACTTTACTTAGACATCCCAAAATTGATTTTCTTGTAGCTTTTCAAGGCTTCTCTTATACAAGCAGATACTAGAAACTATAAGCATGGCTCGTTGTATCTATTTCTTGATTGAAGAACTTGTTCACATGTTTAATGCACTTCATAGTTACTATTAATACCATCAATGGGGATTTCTTACACCAATTCCCGCTGCCAAAAATTCTCATCCCCTTTATTTTTTCCCTCTGCTTTCCCTTTCTAGTTACTTACTCATTTTTCAGAAAATGTCTAGGTGAGAAAGTTGGTGGATTCATATCTTCAAATTTCCACTTACTTTTATATCACCATCCCTATCGACCGCTTCCCCGTTTCATATTGAACAAACTTTTTGGGTTGCGGGTTCTCGGATAGGCAGGTTACCGGATAGGTGGGTTCAACATTGTGTTTCCATTGTTCCGCCACTTGAAAACAACACTCAGACTTTCACAATCTACAAATTAGCAAACAAATTCCCCTTTATCTCATTTTTAGCACTTTTCCTTGATCGATGAACGTAGCAAAATTAATCTCCTAGAATAATTTGAAATAAAAGAATATATACTGTGTGAATTCCAATGGAACTATCATATCAACAAGAGGACATTAAAATTCAAATTCGCCATTGTTATACTTGTGGTGAAGCTGGCAGTACAATAACTTTACTTACACATCCCAAAATTAATTCTATTGTAGCTTTTCGACGCTTCTATTATACAAACAGATCCTAGAAACTATAAGCATGGCTCATTGTATCTATTCCTTGATTGAAGAACATGTTCACATGTTTAATGCACTTCATAGTTACTGTTAAGACCATCAATGGGGCTTTCTTACACCAATTCCCACTTCCGAAAATTTCCATCCCCATTCTTTTTTCCCTCTTCTTTCAATTTCTGGTTACTTACTCATTTTTCGGAAAAATTCTAGGTGCGAGAGTTGGTGGATTCACGTCTTCAGATTTCCACTTACTTTTATATCACCAGCCCGACTGACCGCTTCCCCGTTTCATATTAAACAAACTTTTTGGACCACGGGTTCCCGGATAGGCACGTTAAACATTGTGTTTCCATTGTTCTGTCACCTGCAAACAGCACCCGCACTTCCAAGATCTACAAATTAGCAAACAAATTCCCCTTTATCTCATTTTTAACACTTTTCCTTGATCGATGAGCATAGAAAAATTAATCTCCTGGAATAATTTGAAATAAAAGAATATATATTATGCGAAGTCCAATGGAACTATCATATCAATGAGAGGACATTAAAATTCAAATTCATCATTGTTATACTTGCGGTGAAGCTGGCAGTACAATAACTTTACTTAAACATCCCAAAATTGATTTTCTTGTGGCTTTTTTATGCTTCTCTTATACAAACAGATCTTGGAAACTATAAGAATGGCTCTTTGTATCTATTCCTTGATTGAAGAACATGTTCACATGTTTAATGCACTTCATAGTTACTGTTAAGACCATCAATGGGAATTTCTTACACCAATTCCCGCTGCCGAAAATTCCCATCCTCTTTATTTTTTCCCTATGCTTTCCCTTTTTGGTTACTTACTCATTTTTCGGAAAATGTCTAGGTGTGGGAGTTGGAAGATTCACGTCTTCAGATTTCCACTGTTACTTTTATATCAACAGCCCGACCGACCACTTCCCCATTTCATATTGAACAAACTTTTTGAATCGCGGGTTCCCGGATAAGCGGGTTCAACATTGCCTTTCCATTGTTTCATTGCCTGCAAACAACACCCTAAATTCTACAATCTACAAATTAGCAAACAAATTCCCCTTTATCTCGTTTTCTTTTTATTTCTGTTTACTTGGTCCTTTTTTCGAATGTGTCATTTTTCCGAATGTCTCATGCTTTTATATATAGCACCTGAAGTTCCACAATATACAAATTGACCCTCAAAATATGTCATTGTCTCATGTTTTGTGTTACACATTTTTCATTCAACAGTTGGGGTAGATATAATTTGACCATCGGTCCCTCACGTCTCCTGAGTAGAGCTTGTGGCCCTATTTTCAAGATCGTCAATATTTCATGTTCCGAGTATGTCTAATGCTTTTATATCATGAGTCCAACCAACCGCTTGTCCATTGCATACTTGGACACTATTACCATCGTCGGTTCCTGGCCAGGCTTGCTCAACATTGCGCTTCCACTATTCCGCTATGTACAAACAGCACACAAAATTCTGCGATATACAAATTGATGGCCAAAATCGATCATTGTGACATACAATTTGACCATCGTCCCCTCACGTCTCCTGGGTATATCTTGTGACCCTATTTTTGAAACCCGCTTGACCACTTTCCATACTTGGCCATTTCTTGGAATCTCTTTCATCGGTTGGCGGGTGGATGAAATGTACAATTCTTAGTCCCTCTTCTCCATCCCCGCTAGCTTCGTGCTTCTTTCTAGATATCCAATTATTAAGCTTTAATGTTAGTATTTCATCGTGCAAGAACCGTTAAGATTGTCATTAATGTCTGGAAGGTCAGAGAAGATTTGTCATTAATATAAATTAAACCAAGATTTGCGGAAAAGACTGTTATCCTTTCCAAGTATTAATTTCAAACATGATGCAATCTCTTTCGTGCATCGGCCAGTTGGCGCCTTTACGAAATCTATAATTCTTAATCGCTCTTCATCGTCACTGCCACCTTTGCATGTTTTTCTAAATATGCAATTAGTAATCTTTAATGGTAATAACTCATTACGCATGAACCTTGGAGATTGTGATTGATCAGTGAAAGGATCGAGGAGATAATCCATTAATACACATTAAACCAATATTTGCGGAGGGTTATATTATCCCTCCCCAATTTTCATTTCAAACATCATCTCGAGAAAACAAAAATTCTCGTTAACTTATGGCAGCAGTTCTGTCCAAATATAATAAACACCTTCGAGCATGATGGCTAGAGGTTCTAGTATTCCAGGGCATATTCTTACTATTCATCTCCCTCCACCTAGGAGAAAAAAATTATATGGTCCCTTGATGCACCGAGAGATATATTTCAAGCCAAATAATTCCAAGGAAACCCTACCTACTCAGACAACCTGCCCACCTGCATTGATGGTTGGAACAGAGGTTTATGCGATGGATTTCGAGCTGGAAGAAGATGATCTGATAGACAATGATACAACAATGGATGATGGCAATGTGGAGACTGTTCCCACTCTCGCATCAAAATTGAAATCAACCATAATGGGCGACACTTCTAGGCTCGATGATGGCAATCTTGACAACATGAAAAGAAGGGGTTCTAGAAAATAAACTGACACTAAACGCAATAGTCACTTTGCAGCTCAAAAGTAGGAATTCCAGAGTTCCAAATTATTCCATTATGGGAGGAAGTCTTTCACTGTAAGGAAATGATATGTTGATGCTCCCAGAGATATATTTCAAGCCAAAAAACTATTCAATTGTAGTACCATTGTCTTTTTCTCTGGATATACAATTAACATCTTAGGGAATGAGGACCAGAACTCCCACTGGTGCAAGGCATATTCCTACTAGTCATTTCCTTCTGCCTAGAATGGACTAATTTGGTCCTATGCAATTGCACATGCAACCTGTGTCCCTGAAGTTTTTGACTGTGAGGAGGTGATTTCTTGGTGTTTCCTAACTTTCAGTTTCAGGCTATTCCATTTTCCCTGCAATGTTTTTCATCTTCTTCCTCATGGGAAACTTGTGAGAACTATCAATTTTACCACATGATTGATGTTCGTCTTCTTCAAGCTAAGAATTTATTTCACTACAGACCCACTCTCTTGTTTCTTTGTCGACTCAGTTCTTCCACAAAATATTGAGATTGGGGCACCAAACATTGATCCATTGAGGAGAAGACTGGAAGGATTTCCTAAAAAAAAACATGGTAATCAGTTTTGTATGCATGTTGAAGAGCATCTCGATGGCTCCTGCATGTTGCAAATCCTGTGCCTATGTTTATCGAAAATATGTTCAGTTTTTTGGCCTAAATAACTCGGTCCAATTTATAAAGACAGATATATAGTGCTTAGTATTCTTTTTTTTTTAATGGATTTACTATTAAAAAAAATTCCTTGGAATCTTGGTTGTTGCTTCTTTTCTAGATTTAACACCTCTTCTCATTAGCATGGTTCGATAGCCTCATAGTTATTCGATATTGTATTTTCTTATGTAATTTTTTCTAAAATGGATCATTTAACAATTTTATGACAATGCACTGTGTCGATCCATCAGGATTTTATGGAAACAAAAAATGAATTTCAGACAGTTTCAAACCAACGTTCAATTATATTCGTAATGCAAATAGAACATAGAAATACCAAATCACAATGTTGCAGAAAGATCGTCATTCTTGTTTCTAGACATGCAATTATTAAGCTTCAATGCTAACAACCCATCATGCAATAAGCTTAATACTTAAGTTAATATGTTGCATTCATGGAAGAATGTATCAAGAACACACTTACTCCCACAAGCTGCAATAAAATCTAGTCTTCAACAAAGCATTTGCTCACAATTACTAGAAAATGATGGTTTTGCAATAATGGAGTTTGTTTGAAACTAATTCCCGCTTATGAAAATTGCCCTCCGCCTTTCTATTTTCCCACTCTTTTATCCCATGTAGTTTCTCTTTCTGGTTACTTAGTCATTTTTTCCGAAAATGTCTTTCTACGCGGGCTGGCAGATTCACGTGTTTTGATCGAGCGCTTCACCTTTGTCTAAATTGTAGTTTCCATTGTTTCGTGACCTACAAACATCACTATGGCTTCTACGATATGAAAATTTACTTCTGGACTCCCACATCATCCCCTCTCCCTTGTTACACATTTTTCACTGAAATGTTACGATATATACAAATTGACAGTCGGGGCCTTACGTCTCCTCGGGAACCTGTCACCCTATTTTGAAGCTCGTCCAATATCTTTCCACACTTGACCATTTCTTGACATCTCTTTCGTGGATCGTTGAGTTCACGAGTTTAGGAAATTTTAAATTTCTAGTTGTTGTTTCCTTTGCCCGCTACCTTCAGATTTATTTCCAAGTATACACAATATGTATACAACTTCTCCACTAACATACAGAAAATATCTTTCAAGGAAATGGAATATCTATTGCAGATTTGAATATATTGGACCTTCTTTTCCATCTTCTATACTTGACCAAATTCCTGTTTCTTTTTCCCCTCTACTCTTTCTTTCTCGTTACTTAGTCATTCTTCTGAAAATGTATCAATGTGCACGTTGGCTGACTCACAGGCTCACATTTTCACTCGTGCTTTTATATCGCGACTCCCACCAACCACTAGCCATTCGATGCCTAGGCACTTTCTAGATCGCGGATTCCTGGGCAGGCGGGCTCTATATTACAGTTCCATTGTTCTGTGGCCTGCAAACAACACTCGGACCTCTGCGATATACAAATTTACCACTGCACTTCCACATCATACTGTTGAAGGGCGAAATTGACCGTCCGTCAACTGAGAGAGTGGAACCGGTCCAGGGTTGTTTAATAACCCAATCCGTTTGGGATGAACCACCCTGACGGGTTTAGCGGCTCCGTTAGCCGATCTAAGGTCCTAAGAAAACAAAAAGGAAAACTATTCTAAACTAACTAATCTAACTAAAACTAAATAAAACAAACTAAACTAACTAACAATAAATAAAACTAACTAATAAACTAATCTAATTAAAACTAACTACTAAAACAAACTAAACTAAATTTAACTATTCTATACATATAATCTACTAACTAATACTATACTACCGACTGAAATATAACTTATTCACAAAATGTACAATATCCACATTTTACAGATTTAAATAAAACCTGCAAAACTCATTAATATTCTGCCCTAAGACAGGGGAAGATGTTTTTTGATTTTTATAATTTTATGAACAAGAAATAAGACAGAAAGCTAATTAAACTAAACTACAAATATATCTAACTGAAATACTAATAATATACTAAACAAATAAATAACAAATTGACCTAGAAACGCTCCAGGTTTGTCCTGTGTATGATGATTGTGCTAGCAGATCGGTGGAAGGAAACTAGCACTGAATAGTCCAGAGGCTTCTCGTAAATGATAAATGTAATGCTCTTTAAGTTTATTTACAGGACAAACAAGACATAAAAAAAAATCACAACAATTATATGATTTATAAATCTCCACAATTAGGTAAACCTGTATGCAAAAACTTATACTTTAATAATTCAATTGATGAAGAAGAGAAATCTGTCATTCACAAACTGAATCAAGTAATTGTTGTGTTTTTAAGTAAAGGAAGAAATCAGATATGGATCATATTAATGAATTCATACCATTTGCAAAAGACTATGATAGCTAAAGTAGTCACTAATCAAATGCAAAGTGATAAGCATAACATGAAACAAAAAATTGATATTATGAAAAGCGAAAGTTGTAGCAGAACATCAACTTCTGTCTCAGTCTGTATTAGATATCCATAATCCTGGTTCTCCCACAAGCAAGGATGATCCTTATTACAAAAATAATAAGTATTTAAAGGTTTTCCACAGGGTAAAACCTCCCTGTGGAAGTTATAAAACTATTTACATGAAATCTGGGAAGATATCCCAAAGTTGCCTAAACTAGGAAACCAAAATGAAATTAAAACATCCAAATATCCTCTAGACTGTCCATCAAATCCCATGAAATTCGAATTCACCTGAAAAGGACCAAACATGAACAAATTAGAAGGATATTTTATCAATAAAATGATAGAAAATTTAATTCTATAGACTAGCTACAGAATCATGTGATTCTGTAGCTAGTCTAAATAAGGTATAGAATCAGCATTGTAATTAATCGAAAATATTTTAAAAGATTTCAGTTTAATTGACATCAATAATCATTTGAAAAATGAATCATTTAATTCGAATTTGTCATATCATTCAAAACTAAACAAGATCTGAATCAATGAATGCCTACAGAGATAGGCGTATTATGTTTCTTGTGTCACCACAAAATCGAATGAACAGAAGCATAATTCAACCATCGTGAAATCATTTGGAATCGACACAATCAAAACAAATCGCATGCAATCGTTATGCTATCTCATCAGCAAGGGATATGATCGAAACCAAATAAGATCGTTATCAAATCATTATCATTGTGTTGATATATCCACGAAAATTCAAACTGGCGCGAAAATCAATTTAAACAAAATCATAACAGGATCGATTGATTAGCAATAGAATTCGTAATTTGTTATTGCAAATTGGTCAAATAGGATTGATAAACTTTGATCAAAATGAGATCGTTCCAATCAAACGAATCACAACTGGGTTTGACCAATTCATTTTACAATTTTAAAACCAAACAAAGTAGTAATCATAATCGGAATCCAATTCCTAAAAATGATCGAACTAACAATGATCCGATGAAGTGAATCAATCGGCTGGGTTTAACAATAATCATTGTTCCATAATTCGGGCGTATTTGCATAGGTTAAATGAGATCATTGTTTTTATAAAAACAGAGTATTTCTAACCAAAATGAATTGAACAAAGTGGTACTCATGATCTGGAAAATCATATAACACAGCATATCGTAACAAGTATCCTCCAAAAAACATTTACCAATCACAGCATACAAATGATAACGAGATCGAATCCGAGCAAAATCGTATTCTAAATTGAGCATAAAAACTTCCCGTGCGGAGTAGATACAAAACGAATTGTATTGAAAACACACCATTACTTTCATTAATTCACTCAGACAAACTTAGCAATTGAAATCCAAATGAATAACCATTCAAATCCAATAAAAATCTACAAGCAAATCATATATCAAATCTAAATTCCTTCTATTTTTATCAAAACAAAACCATGTACAGGATGATCACCGAATAACAGAGGCATTTGGATGAGTGACTGAGCTATTTAAAAACTGAATTCAAATCATTATATCAACCTAGATTATTTACAAAACAAAAATGATGTCAAAACCATACCTGTATAGCGACGAGGTTGCTTGATTATGCCAATTTGGAATTTACAACGGCCGTGGCTGATTCTACATTTTTGAAAAGGATGGAACCGGTTGTCTTTTTCTTTTTATCTGTTGCTTGGAGCTTGGATTTTTGACTGGTTAGCACTGCAATTTGATCTTCCAGTGATTGAATCTTCGATTGGGGTATGAGAACATCAATGTAGTATCATTCTAACCATGAATCGCATTGGTCACAGGGTGACTGTGTGGGTTTAGAAAGAGCAGGCGAGGGTTTGGCCAAATGACCGAGGGTTTCACGAGGCAATTTAATACCCGGGTAGTTAGGGTCATTCTTTAGGCAGGGGGGAAGGTTCGGTATGAAATCATAAGGGGGTTCGGGACATAAACCCTGCGAGTAGGGGTACTCGCTGGCTAAGAAACGTTCAACATCAAAATCAGAATCCTCACTTAGGACGATAGGGTTGGACTCGGCATAGGGTTTCGGTTTCTTTCTGGCCATTCTCGAAATGAGACAGGCATTCCTTTTACCCTTAGCTTTAGCAGTAGGGTTTGCCTTGGGATTTTTGCTCGTAGGCTTTTTAATAGCCTCTGCACTCTTAGTTACAGTGTCGGGTAAAACAATAGGAGGGTCGGTCGAGGGTTTAAGCAATAGGAGATGTAAGGGTACTGGCAGTTCAACCTTGGTTTCAATTACCACAGGTTTGTCAATCTGTAAAGGGTTCGGATCCTCGAAACCATTCCGAGCAATGAAAGCGCTCCAAATATCCCCGTGCAAACTCAAATGATAAAGAATGACAAGTTTGATAAGCCCATGGTGGAACAGGCTGTTGTCAGCCTTCTGCCTCTTAAAATTTTTTGACATTTTATACAGGCTACGATGAAAGTAGAAAGGCATGTTTAAAGGATACCCTATAAAAGTCATCAGCAAACGCAGGTGGTAGAGGAGCACAAGTCTGTATCAACCTTCACAGGTCACGAACTACTTGACTAGCATTAAAGTATTGTGCCATCGTGGTTTGAGCGTAGATATGGGCATACCTCTGTCACAAGTGGTGACTTTTCACGAGAGCAACAACAGTGTCCACGGGACCTCCTTGACCTTACAATTCTTAAACCAACGTTGTCCTATGGCAGGTAACCCTGTGGAAAGACTGATAAATTTCTCATCAATTTCCAACTGTACGTCGCCCACCTTGGCTCTACAGCCATCGAAGGTCATGGAAAATTGTCGTACTACACAGAGATTAAAACCCTCAAATTGTTTCACGAAGGTAAGCCATCCGTTGTCCTCCAAATCTTGGCGGGTATTGTCAAACATTAACAAGGTTTTATTGTCGTTTTCCTCGACCCGCACGACTGGTGCCATGGAGCCGAGCACATGGTAAGAAGAGGGTTTGTATCACCAACACACACAGGAGCAGAGATACCCGAGCTAACAGAAGTGAACGAGAATAATGGATAAGCATAAATGCAAGCATGCGAAGGTGGTGGAGTCTGCCATGCAAAACATTTATTACCCAAGTACAACCGCCGATTTACATAGTTGTTCAATCCATAATAGTAGTTCAACCATCGAGTCATGTGCCCAACTAATGAAATCAAATGTGTATACCAATGCGCGCAAACGTTATGCCATAGTGTTTAAACACCCGACTTATATATCAAAACCAAAATCAATTATGCGCCAATGTATTAGCTCATATAATCAAAAGTTTAACCAAGGTGCCAAATGGTATTCATATAGTCGACAAGCCAAAAGTTATGAAAAGATTAACAGAAGGATTATATCAAAAGACATATATATATATAATTTAATCATAGCCCCTATGCATTTTCATAGAATCAATGATCAGGCCAGTCATATAAAGTGCAAATCCAAATGCTAAATGCCTTACAAACTCAATAAAACCAAGTTATACAATCAATCGAAGTATGAGAGCCGATTAGAGGATCTTGCCAGTTGTATAATGATCAATAAAAGGTAAGCGCAATAGGCATAATGACAAGAGAGATATTGATAGTTCAGATAATGATTGAAATACGACTTTGAAAGGAGAATTTTTCACGCTTACAGTCGTGAAAACTTGACGAAGACAAATGTGCAAATGTCGCAAAAATAAAAATGTCGTTTATTGAAAATTGAGACGAAAAAAAAAATGATGTTTGCAAAACATAAGTGTAGGCATCTTATAAGATAATAAAAAAAATGAATTGGCTGCCAACAATGGCGACACACTGGTAGAAGCAGTTATCTCTGTCAAAATAAACAAGGACAACAAAGATAATTCCAATTCAAAATTAACAACCAGAAAATCGTACTAACATCATCATTAACCATCTTTTCCAGCAGTATTTCAAAAGATGAAAACTGATAACAAACTTAAGACCAGCAAGTCACGATATTAAAGATAAAATCTTCGATACTGTTGGCATGGCCACTGTTGCCAGCAGGCGTCCATAGCCTCGATAGGGTTTCCATTTAACCCACTCTGACATCTGTATCCTGCCAAGAAGTTTCAGATCAAAATAAAGGACATTAAAGAGGTTTCATTTTTGCAAATTTTCATATACCCGACATTGCTTCGCTGCCAGCAGGCCTGTTCAGTACCCCGGTGAAGTTGTCTTGGCACCATGCATGCATTTACCCGCTGCCAGCAGACCTGTTCAGTATCCAGACAGGTTTACAAGCACTTCCCACAGCTCTTATTCATAATTTATTTTATTTTGTTTTTTATAGATACATATTTGAGTGGGGTGACGCTGAAAATCTCGATATTTTAACATATTTTTTCAGACCTCATCAGAATATTTTAGAACTGTCCTTTATTTAGATCCAGAGATGTTTTATTTACAAAAACAACTTCCTAAGACGGGGAGACATCTTCTGAGTCATTCCTTTACAGAAAAGGGACAACGTAAAAAGATGATAGATGATCATGACAAACTTTGCTTAGAGATCGAAATCAGTAAACTTCTTTCAAACAACACACTTTTCCAACACAGATATCAATCTCAACAATATATCATTGATGTTTGTACAAATTTTTCATAAGTTATTTCAGCGAAGGAATTTTCTATCGTCTTTGTCTGAATAGCTCAGTGTACAGGTATGTGTATTTTTCAAAGAACACAAACTGATAAATTCAAATCAAAATCAAAACAGAAAACAAACGGAAACGCAAACAAAAATGAAATATTTACATAATATACAAGGGTAGTTATCACGCAAATTATCTCTTCAGGGCTTGGCCATTCACCGGGTAGGTGTCAAGATGCCCTTCAAGATTCTGCAATCGAAAGGAACTAGGACCCAACTTTTCAGCAATTAAAAATGTTCCAAGCCATAAGTTTTGAAATTTTGTGTGTTCTCCCTTTCCCTCATGCGGTTTGTCCCACTTCAAGACGAGATCACCTACTTCAAAATTCCTATCAGAAGCAGAATTAGAATCGAACCAACTTTTAACCAATTGTTGATGATGATCTAACTTAGGTTTATCTTGGGCTCTTACTTCTTCTAGCTTCATCAAAGCATTAATTTGGTTTTCTAAAGGG
The DNA here is from genome assembly GCA_010110895.2 of Picea sitchensis. Taxonomy (NCBI): domain Eukaryota; kingdom Viridiplantae; phylum Streptophyta; class Pinopsida; order Pinales; family Pinaceae; genus Picea; species Picea sitchensis. Next base: position 19,922 of record SNQJ01S0026979.1, read on the forward strand.
GGACAATCTTCTTCTTGGACTTTCTGTGACAACTGAAGAGAAGGAAGAAGAATGTGAGGTGGCAGAATTGCTTCTCTGCCATAAACGAGAAAAAAGGGGGAATTTCCTCTAGAATCTTTTTTTGTTACCCTATCATCCCATAGCGCATTCAGCAATGCATTGTGCCAATTCTTGTGATTTTAAACCACGGTTCTCTTGATAATTTTAATCAAGTTCTTGTTTGTTGATTCTGCTAATCTGTTTCCCTGGGGGTAGTAACTAGCAGAATAATTCATCTTAATTCCTTTCTCTAAATAAAACTCGCTCATCTCAAGAGAAGAAAAGTATGAAGCGTTTTCAAAGACTAAACAGTCAGGGATACCGAAACGAGTGATAATATTCGAGTTTAGAAAAATGATCACCTGATTAGTGTTGACAGTTCTTAGCGCAGTAGCTTCAGACCATCGAGTAAAGTAATTTGTGGTTGTCACAATATACTTGTGCTGTTGCGAGGACGAAGGGTTAATTGGACCTATGATATCAAGGCCCCATTGCTGGAAAGGAGAATCTACTGAAACAGGTTGCAAGGGAAAGGCTGGTTTTTGCAACCGCCCTGATGCTTTGTGACAGATGATACATTTACGACACAAGGCATGGGCATCCCTAAAAAGTGTGGGCCAGTAGTAACCGTCTCTTAAAACCTTATGAGCAGTGGTGTCACAACCGAAGTGACCACCAGCTTCTCCTGCACGCAATTCGAGCAAGACTTTTTCTGCTTCGTCCTTTTCAAGACAGCGCATCAGTATGCCGTCAAAATTCTGACGAAACAGTACACCATTAACAAAATGAAAGGAGGCAGACTTTAGCCTCAACACTCTGCTCTTAGGGGGGTCTAAGTGACGAGGTGTTGACCCATTTTCAAGACAGAATTTAATATCATCGTACCAGGGACTAACACGGTTTTGTGCGCAACAGATCAAACTTTGATCGCTTTGTCCTAGGTTTGACATACCACTATCTTCTTGATGTCCTATTTACGAATCAAAAACCAACTTACACAACCCTTGGACTCTCATAATCTGAGCGGGGGTGATTTCTAATTCATACTCCTGCAAGGAGGTGACCCAGTTAGCTCTCTTTTCTCCTAACTCCTTCTGCACTAACAAGTTCCTTACGACAGTGTAGGGGACAATGACTTTCGTCCTTGACTTAAAAAGATAGGACTGGAAGTGCTTAAGTGCTTTGAAAACAGCGTAGGCTTGTCGATCCACTGCTGGATAGTTAAGTTCAGCACCTTTGAAAGAAGAGCTCATAAAGGTGATGGGTACTTCGTGGTTCTCGGCATTCTTCTGAGTTAGGACGACGACATAGGAACGGTCAGAGGCAAAAGTATAGAGTGTAAAATCTTGAGAGAAGTCAGGACTCATGAGAGATGGAGAGTCTATTATAGCCTTCTTTATGGCAGTGAAAGCTTGATTTTCTGTGGATCCCCAGTGATATTGGATGTCTTTCTTGATCAAATTTTGTAAAGGCCTAACCATTTCGGAGAAACTGGGGACAAATCTTCTCATAAAGTTAATCTGGCCTAAGAAAGACTGCATGGATTTTTTGGATGTAGGAGGGGCAAGTTTAGCAATGGCCTAAGTCCTCTCGATGTCAATAATCATTCCTTTGCTAGACACTATGAATCCTAGGAGTTTACCCTGTTCTACTGCAAAGATGGACTTTTTGGGGTTCAAGGAGATGTCGTATTTACGACATAGTAGCAGAACGGCTCGTAAGTGAGCTAGATGATCGTCTTTGTTTTTAGAATAAATAGTCACATCATCTAAGTAAACTATGACAGAGTGATTGATTAAGCCTCGAAAAGAAATTTCCATTACTCTCTGAAAGGTAGCACCAACATTAATCAATCCAAAGGGCATTTTACGATAAGCATAAGTGCCCCATGGGGTACGGAAGGTAGTTTTGAGTTTGTCTGGTGGAGACATCAGGACTTGGTTGTATCCAGAGAAACCATCTAGTAAAGATAGCATCTTGGAACCAGATACCTGTTGAAGGATCGGTTCCATGGGTGGGACAGGATAATTATCTTTGTCAGACGCTCTATCGAGGTTTCGAAAATCGAAGCAGAGTCAGATTTCCCCGTTTTTCTTCCGAACTGGGACAAGGTTGGACACCCATTGAGTGTGCCTAACAGGAAAAATTATTTTAGCACTTAGGAGTTTATTCAATTCTTTTTGAACGGTCGGTTCTAGTTTAGGGTGCATCTTCCTCAGTTTCTGTTGGAAGGGTAAAGTTTGGGGCTTCATCGGGATGACATGCTATATGATATTAGGGTCGAAAGTTTTAAGATCATCATACGTCCATGAAAAAACATCCTTAAATTCTTTAAATAATTTAACAAAAGCAACTTTTTCTTGTCTAGAACATCCCAAGCCTAGGTTAATGCACTGAGGATTTTCACTAGTTCCTAAGTTCACTTTTTCATAAGACAACGATGAACTATTGGTTTTACAGTTGACCGTCTTTTTAAATTGCTCTTGAAAATCATAAAACTTCTCTAATCTAACTATGGATTTGGGTATGGAATTTACCATGTCCGATAGTGCTTCAGGAGATTTCAGATCAGGTATTACCATAAAATCATGCAAATTGTCATCGTGTGTGCGTTCATCTATCACCGCGCCTTGAAAGGTTTCTTCCATGTGTAGAAAGTTGATAATCTGCTGATCGTCGTCAAATACTCTCCAGTTTGTGATATTGTCAGGAACAGATGGTCGAAACAATAGCTCGACGGAGAATGCGTCTGGGGACAAGCCTTCTGCAAGAAGAAGTTTAGAGGCTACATTAGCTAATAGATCTGCTTCAGCATTATTTAATCTAGGAATGGAATTTATATTGAAAGCGGAAAATTTATTCATTAAGTTCCATACCTCAGACTGGTAGCTTTTGAGATGTGGAGAAAGACAGTGGATAGAATCTCTTACCTGTCTAACCACTATTTCAGAGTCGCCAAATACAGTTAAATTTTGAATGTTCATGTCCAGAGCGTTTCTGAGACCTTGCAGTAAAGCATCATATTCTGCAGTATTGTTAGTACATTCAAATTCTAGTCTACAAGCCATTAATGTCTTGTTACCTGCCGGATCGATAATGATGCAGCCTGCACCAGCTCCTTCTTTAGACTTAGATCCGTCGAAATATAGAAACCAAATTTGATTTCCATCGGGCACATAGGACCGTTGCATAGAAGTTGTTGGTTGCGTACATGTTATAATCTCGGACTGTTGTTCTGGGTTGCTGATAAGTGAAGCCTTGACCATGAAGTTACCGAAGGAGGTTTCCATCCCTTGGACTTTGGGTGAATCAGCAGAAGGTGTATATGGTTTGTTGGGATTGTTTAAATCTGTGACCGTGAACTTAAGGTAGTGCTCACGATTCACCCTGATCTTATTAGGCTTGCCATTCTCTGGAAGCCATAAGTGAGACCAGTCTGTCGCGAAGTAACCATGTAGCTGCTCTGACCAATCCCTGCTTAAAAACAGACCATACACTTCTGGAATATCCACAACAATTATATCAACAATCTGATGAACCATTGGGTTAGACGATAATCTAATCAATACGTTTTTTAGTTCGCCTATAACTTTAACATTGGTTCAATCAAGTTGTATGATTTTCAAAGTAGATGGTTCCACTTGAGTGTTAATCTTTTGGTAGACAGACCAAGGCATCACATTGGATGATGCTCTTGAGTCCACCATACAATTATGCACGTTTCTATTGAAAATTTCGAAAGTTAACAACAAAGGAGGTACATTTTTGTGAGTAGTAAGAGTAGTAGCTTGTGGCTTTTTACTCGCAGTGTCTAGAGCTACTTTATCTACATTATTTACATTGTTTACATTATTTACAGGGACTACAGGAAGGCTTCCTTTATCTTGAGGATCAGGATTATTTTTAGTGGCTTCTGCGGAACTTTGCTTTGCACAACCTTGTTACCACTTGAATTACCATTTTTGCCATTCTCTGAAATATTTTGCAACATTTTTTGAAGTAGAAATGGAAACTTCAATAACTCATAAATAGAAATGTTAGCCCTTAACTTTTTAAGATCTTCAACAACATCATAATCTAAGTTGGGGTTCACATTTCTCTGTTTAGTCTCAACTCATTTAGATTGCTTTGGAGGCGAAGTTGTAGTGTTTTCTGTAGAAGGTTTGTTTGTTGTCTTACTCCTAGTATTATAAGGGTGAACTGTCTCGAAGTTCGCTTGGAAGATGTTATCCGAGAAATGTCCAAAAATGTTTGGAGAAGACTCTTCTTCTTGAACTTTCTCTGGTTCGACTACCTCCTCAGGAATCTCAGGAGGCATCAAGTTATCTTGGGCTTCTAGAATTGTTTGAAGAGCACATTGCAGACTTTCTAGATTAAGGCCTTCGGTGGTTGGGTTAGGTCGGGTGGTAGGAAAAGGCTTCCGGAACAGGGGTTTGTAGGGTCCTTTACTCGAGGAAGCTTCTTCGGTTGACCTTTTTAACTCTATAACTTGATTCGACAGTTTTTGAACAACTTTAGTTAAGTTTTCCAAATCAGAGTTTTCAGGTTGTGTTTTACTTTGAGTAGGTCTGGGGAGAATTTCAATCTTCTTTTTGGAAGAAGAACTAGTATCAGTTTCGTTGTTAGAAGAATCTTTAATACTAAGTATGTCTTTTTCAATCTAGCTGGCCTCCTCGAAGGCCTCTAACAACGTGGCTTTCTTGGATCTTTTAACCCAAATAGCTATACTTTGATGCAAATCTTTAGTTTAGTAAGCTATTATAAGACTCTCGACAGGCATAGAATCTACAGGGATTCTGTTTTTAAGTGTTAAGAATCTTTGATTAAAGTCTTTAACTTTTTCTTTTGGGTTCATTCTTAAGCTAGAAAGATCCATGACTAGGACCTCTGGAGGTTTACTGTCTCCGAATTTTTCCAAAAAGCATGACTCAAACTTTTCCCAAGACATGATGGTATGGGGTTGTTGGGCAAAGTACCAGGTGGATGCATTGCCCTCAAAAGTATAAGGGAATAACCTACAGACAATGTCTTCATGTTCGACATTGCGGAGTCTAATGGCTAGCATAATTTTTTTTATGTGATCTTCAGCGATCTGTTTGGAGTCAAGATCAAACTTGGGAAGCCATTTCTCTGGGTGTTTAGGTAAAGGGTGCTGAGCTCCAGGTACATCTACAACATCCTAATCAAGCCAGGGTCTAGCAGGATTGTTCTGATTTTCCATTGGGGTAGTGGGTGTGGAAGGCTAAGAAGGTGAATTGCCTTCGTCAGAGGAATCTCCTCCAAAAGAGGAAGGAGATGATGGGGGTGGTGAAGGAGGTATCCCAGATCCTCCTGCAGCAGGATTTAGGTTTGGATCTGTAGGATTCACAGTGAGGTTAGTGTCTCCTAATTGTTCTCTGATATTAGAGAAGTCTAAAGGTTGAACCCATGGACGATTTGGTTGCTTAAGACGAGCTAAGGCACTATGTGTTTTTATAAGAGATTGGTAGACAATCTCTTGTATGTCACCACCTGTAGGATTAGGGGTTGTTAGCTCAACTGTGATCTGTGGATCGTCGGTTGAAGTAGTTGTTGTTTGAGGGGGGATATTATCGTTTGAATGGCTTTTGGTCACTATAGGTGATCGATTAGGGGGGGGAGGAGTCTTGTGACCGCCTCGTGCCATTAATTAAGTTCAGGCCCTCCTTCTAGCACCATTTGTTGACGGGCGAAATTGACCGTCCGTCAACTGAGAGAGTGGAACCGGTCTGGGGTTGTTTAATAACCCAATCCGTTTGGGATGAACCACCCTGATGGGTTTAGCGGCTCCGTTAGCTAATCTAAGGTCCTAAGAAAACAAAAAGGAAAACTATTCTAAACTAACTAATCTAACTAAAACTAAATAAAACAAACTAAACTAACTAACAATCAATAAAACTAACTAATAAACTAATCTAATTAAAACTAACTACTAAAACAAACTAAACTAAATTTAACTATTCTATACATATAATCTACTAACTAATACTACACTACCGACTGAAATATAACTTATTCACAAAATGTACAATATCCACAATTTACAGATTTAAATAAAACCTACAAAACTCATTAATATTCTGCCCTAAGACAGGGGAAGATGTTTTTTGATTTTTATAATTTTATGAACAAGAAATAAGACAGAAAGCTAATTAAACTAAACTACAAATATATCTAACTGAAATACTAATAATATATTAAACAAATAAATAACAAATTGACCTGGAAACACTCCAGGTTTGTCCTGTGTATGATGACTGTGCTAGCAGATCGGAGGAAGGAAACTCACACCGAATAATCTAGAGGATTCTCGTAAACAATAGCTGTAATGCTCTTTAATTTTATTTACAGGACAAACAAGACATAAAAAAAAATCACAACAATTATCTGATTTATAAATCTCCACAATTAGGTAAACCTGTATGCAAAAACTTATACTTTAATAATTCAATTGATGAAGAAGAGAAATCTGTCATTCACAAACTGAATCAAGTAATTGTTGTGTTTTTAAGTAAAGGAAGAAATCAGATATGGATCATATTAATGAATTCATACCATTTKCAAAAKACTATGATAGCTAAAGTAGTCACTAATCAAATGCAAAGTGATAAGMATAACATGAAACAAMAAAATTGATATTATGAAAAGYGAAAGHTGTAGCAGAACATCAACTTYTRTCTCAGTCTGTATTAGATATCCATAATCCTGGTTCTCCCACAAGCAAGGATGATCCTTATTACAAAAATAATAAGTATTTAAAGGTTTTCCACAGGGTAAAACCTCCCTGTGGAAGTTATAAAACTGTTTACATGAAATCTGGGAAGATATCCCAAAGTTGCCTAAACTAGGAAACCAAAATGAAATTAAAACATCCAAATATCCTCTAGACTGTCCATCAAACCCCATGAAATTCGAATTCACCTGAAAAGGACCAAAAATGAACAAATTAGAAGGATCTTTTATCAATAAAATGATAGAAAAATTAATTCTATAGACTAGCTACAGAATCATCTCATTATGTAGCTAGTCTAAATAAGGTACAGAATCAGCATTGTAATTAATCGAAAATCTTTTAAAAGATTTCAGTTTAATTGACATCAATAATCATTTGAAAAATGAATCATTTAATTCGAATTTGTCATATCATTCAAAACTAAACAAGATCCGAATCAATGAATGCCTACAGAGATAGGCGTATTATGTTTCTTGTGTCACCACAAAATCGAATGAACAGAAGCATAATTCAACCATCGTGAAATCGTTTGGAATCGACACAATCAAAACAAATCACATACAATAGTTATGCTATCTCATCAGCAAGTGATACAATCGAAACCAAATAAGATCGTTATCAAATCATTATCACTGTGTTGACATAGCCATGAAAATTCAAACTGGCGTGAAAATCAATTTAAACAAAATCGTAACAGGATCGATTGATTAGCAACATAATTCGTAATTTGTTATTGCAAATTAGTCAAATAGGATTGATCAACTTTGATCAAAATGAGACCGTTCCAATCAAATGAATCACAACTGGGTTTGACCAATTCATTTTACAATTTTAAAACCAGACATAGCAGTAATCATAATCGGAATCCAATTCCTAAAAATGATCGAACTAACAACGATCCGATGAAGCGAATCAATCGGTTGGGTTTAACAATAATCATTGTTCCATAATTCGGGCGTATTTGCACAAGTTAAATGAGATCATTGTTTTTATAAAAACAGAGTATTTCTAACCAAAATGAATTGATAAGAGTGGTACTCATGATTTGGAAAATCATATAACACAGCATATCGTAACAAGTATCCTCCTGGAAACATTTACCAATCACAGCATACAAATGATAACGAGATCGAATCCGAGCAAAATCGTATTCTAAATTGAGCATAAAAACTTGTCGTGCGGAGTAGATACAAAACAAATTGTATTGAAAACACACCATTACTTTCATTAATTAACTGAGACAAACTTAGAAAATGAAATCCAAACGAATAACCATTCAAATCCAATAAAAATCTATGAGCAAATCATATATCAAATCTAAATTCCTTCTATTTTTATCAGAATGAAACCATGTACAAGATGATCACCGAATCACAGAGGCATTTGGATGAGTGACTGAGCTATTTAAAAACTGAATTCAAATCATTATATCAACCTAGATTATTTACAAAACAAAAACGATGTCAAAACCATACCTGTATAGCGACGAGGCTGCTTGATTATGCCAATTTGGAATTTACAACGGCCGTGGCTGATTCTACGTTTTTGAAAAGGATGGAACCGGTTGTCTTTTGCTTTTTATTTGTTGCTTGGAGCTTGGATTTTTGACTAGTTAGCACTGCAATTTGATCTTCCAGTGATTGAATCTTCGATTGGAGTATGGGAACATCAATGTAGTATCGTTCTAACCATGAATCGCATTGGTCACAGGGTGACTGTGTGGGTTTAGAAAGAGCAGGCGAGGGTTTGGCCAAATGACTGAGGGTTTCACGAGGCAATTTAATACGAGGGTATTCAGGGTCATTATTTAGGCAAGGGGGAAGGTTCAATATGAAATCATAAGGGGGTTCGAGACATAAACCCTGCGAGTAGGGGTACTCGCTGGCTAAGAAACATTCAACATCAGAATCAGAATCCTCACTTAGGACGATAGGGTTGGACTCGGCATAGGGTTTCGGTTTGTTTCTGGCCATTCTCGAAATGAGTTGGGCTTTCCTTTTACCCTTAGCGTTAGCAGTAGGGTGTGCCTTGGGCTTTTCTCTCGTAGGATTTTTAATAGCCTCTGCACTCTTAGTTACAGTGTCGGGTAAAACAATAGGAGGGTCGACCGAGGGTTTAGGCAGTAGGAGATGTAAGGGTACATGCGGTTCAACCTTTGTTTCAATTACCACAGGTTTGTCAACCTGTACAGGGTTCGGATCCTCGAAACCATTCCGAGCAACAAAAGCACTCCAACTATCCCCATGCAAACTCAAATGATAAACAATGACAAGTTTGATAAGCCCATGGTGGAACAGGCTGTTGTCAGCCTTCTGCCTCTTAACATTTTTGGACATTTTATATAGGCTACGATGAAAGTAGAAAGGCATGTTTAAAGGATACCCTATAAAAGTCATCATCAAACGCAGGTGGTAGAGGAACACAAGTCTGTATCGACCTTCACAGGTCACAAACTGCTTAACTAGCATTAAAGTATCATGCCATCGTGGTTTGAGCGTAGATATGGGCATATCTCTATCACAAGAGGTGACTTTGCGTGAGAGGAACAACAGTGTCCATGGGACCTCCTCGACCTTACAATTCTTAAACTGATGTTGTCCTGTGGCAGGTAACCCTGTGGCAAGACTGATAAATTTCTCATCAATTTCCAACTGTACGTCACCCACCTTGGCTCTACAGCCATCGAAGGTCATGGAAAACTGTCGTGCTACACAGAGATTAAAACCCTCAAATCGTTTTACGAAGGTAAGCCATCCGTTGTCCTCCAAATCTTGGCGAGCATTGTCAAACATTAACAAGGCTTGATTTCCATTTGGCTCGACCCGCACGATTGGTGCCATGGAGCCGAGCACATGGTAAGTAGAGGGTTTGTATCACCAACACACACAGGAGCAGAGCTACCCGAGCTAACAGAAGTGAACGAGAATAAGGGATAAGCATAAATGCAAGCATGCGAAGGTGGTGGATTCTGCCATGAAAAATATTCATTACCCAAGTACAACCACCGATTTACATAGCTGTTCAATCCATAATAGTAGTTCAACCATCGAGTCATGTGCCCAACTAATGAAATCAAATGTTTATACCAATGCGCGCAAACTTTATGCCATAGTGTTTAAACACCCGACTTATAAATCAAAACCAAAATCAACTATCCGCCAATGTATCAGCTCATATAATCAAAAGTTTAACCAAGGTGCCAAATGGTATTCATATAGTCGACAAGCCAAAAGTTATGAAAAGATTAACATAAGGATTATATCAAAAGACATATATATATAAATTTTAATCATAGCCCCTATGTATTTTCATAGAATCAATGATCAGGCCAGTCATATAAAGTGCAAATCCAAATGCTAAATGCCTTACAAACTCAATAAAACCAAGTTATACAATCAATCGAAGTATGAGAACCGATTAGAGGATCTTGCCAGTTGTATAATGATCAATAAAAGGTAAGTGCAATAGGCATAATGACAAGAGAGATATTGACAGTTCAGATAATGATTGAAATACGACTTCGAAAGGAGAAGTTTTCACGCTTACAGTCATGAAAACTTGATGAAGACAAATGTGCAAATGTCGCAAAAATGAAAATGTCGTTTATTGAAAATTGCGACGAAAAAAAAAAATGATGTTTGCAAAACATAGGTGTAGGCAACTTATAAGATAATAAAAAAAATGAATTGGCTGCCAACACATACCCTCTTCCATGATTCATAGTTTGCACACAAAAATTCCAAGACCTACAATTTTACCTTCGGGTCCTCACGTCTCCTGGGAAACTATTGTCACCCTGTTTTGAAGCCCATGCGTCCACTTTCCATATTTCTCCATTTCTTGGAATTTCTTTCATGCCTCCAATTCCATACTTACCCAAATTTTTCACTTGCGTATTCCCAGATAGGTAGAGTGAAATTCTAGTGTTCCTTGACCTACAAACAACCCCCCGGCTTCTGCGATATAGAAATTGAGTTTCAGAATCCTATATCAGCCCCTCTTCCATGTTACATAGTATGCACTCAAAAGTTTCGATCAATACAATTTGACCTTCGAGGCCTCACGTCTCCTCAGGAACCCTTTTCAGCCTATTTTTAAGCCCATTCGACTGCTTTCCACGAGGATTTCTTTCAATCTCTTCTGTGGATCGTCAGTTTGGCGGGTTCATACAATTTCCAATTCCTAGTCGTTGTTTTATGTGCCCGCCACCTTCGCACTTCTTTCCAAGTATATGCAATAAGTATATAACTTCTCCAGAAACATGCAGAAAATATCTTGCCAGGAAATGGGATATCTATTACAGATGTGAATATATTATCCTTTTTTTTCCGTCTTCTATACTTAACCAAATTTTTGTTTCTCTTTTCCCTGTACTTTATGTTTCTCGTCACTTAGTCATTTTTTTCCGAAAATGTCTAGCAGTGGGGGTTGGCAGACTCGCGGGTTCACATTTGCACTCGTGCTTTTATATCGCAACTCCAACCGACCACTTCCCCATTCCATACCCAACTACTTCTTCGACTGTGGATTCCTGGGTAGGCGGGCTCTAGACTGCACTACTATTGTTTTGTGACTTACAAACATTACATTAACTTCTACTATATACAAATTTACAACCGGACTCACATCATATCATCTTTCGTATTACAATCTACCTATCATACCCTCTTTCGTGGTACACATTTTTCATTGAAAACTTTTGAGACATACAATTTGTCCATCGGGTCCTCACGTCTCCTATGGAACTATTGTCACCCCATTTTGAAGCTCTTATGTCCTCTTTCCATACTTTTCCATTTCTTCGAATTTCTTTCACGGATCGTTAGGTTCACATGTTCAAGAAATATCCAATTCCTAATCATTGTTTCCTATGCCCATGCCCTTTGCAATTAACAATTATCAAGTATATATAAGATATTATTTCTAAGTATGCAATTAGCAAGCGTTAATGCTAAACTAGGATTTGAGGAGATCTCCCATTAATACGCATAATACAAAAATTTCAAAATGGTTATTGTATCCCTTCCGAGTGTTAATTTCAAACACCATGGAATGTCATTTGCACGTTGTCGGGTTGGTCTGTTCATGAAATCTTCAATCCTCAATTCCGAAAATGAGTCTGACTGACCATGTCCCTATTCCATACTTAGCCACTTTCTTGAAATTCCACAAATATATAAACTGACCACTGAACTGCCCCATCATGATCTCTCATGTTTTACACTTTTTGCAGTAAAAAATTTTAATACATAAATTTCACTGTTGGACACTCACCTCTCCTGAGTATCCCCCATAACCCTATTTTGAATCCCATCCGACCTCTTTTCAGACCTTTCCATTCCTTCCTTTATCTTTCCCGTCTTCGTCACCTTCGCACTTGTCTATATTAAAAAAATGCTTATATATATATATATATATATATCTTGTTTCTAAATATGCAACTAGTGACCTTTAATTCTAACAACCCATCATGCAGGAACTGTATAAATTGTCATTGATGAGTGAAAGTCTCGAGGATATCTCCTATTAATACACATTAAACCAATATTTGTGGAGGGTTATATTATCCCTTCCGAGTGTTGATCTCAAAATCATGAAATTTCGTTCACACATTGTCGGGTTGGCACATTCACGAAACCTCCAATCCTTAATTCATCTTCATTGTACCTGCAACCTTTGCACTTCTAAATTTGCAATAAGTAAGATTTACTGCTAACAAATCATCATGCAACACCCATAGAGATTGTCATTAATGAGCGAAAGGCTCAAGGAGCTTTCCCATTCATAGGCATTGAACCAACATTTGTGGAGAGTTATATTATTGCCTCGAACTGTTCATTTCAACCACCGCCTGGAGAAAATGAACGTTCTCATAAACCTATGGCATCAGATCGACAACAGTTTTGTGGAGATACAGTGAACATCTTCGGGCGCGAGGACCATAACTTCCAGTGGTCCAAGTCATAATCTTATTACTCATCCCTTGCTGCCCAGAACGAAGTAATTTCGATCTCTAGGATTGCTCATGCAGGCTATGTCCCTAAAGTTTTCGACTATAAAGAGCGGGTCTCTTGGTGTGCCAATAAATTTATTTCAGACCAAAGAATTATTCCACTGCGGGACCTCTCTTTTGTTTCTTTGTCACCTCAGGTATTCCACTAGATGTTAAGATTGTCGAGGCCAACATTGACGTTTAAAGGAGAATATTCCAAGTAGTTCCTAGGAAAGAATAATAATGGGTTGGACCTCTTACCCGACTTCTTGGAAGACCTGATGGTAGTTCCTGAAGATATCACAATATTGCAGGTTAGTTCATTTAGAAATCCATTCCATGAAATTGACTCATTGTTTACAAGAATAGCGGGACATGAGTCAACAACAGCTATTTCTCAGATGGCTCTTTATACTTTCTATGTCATAGTCAAGGAACAAGCCATTTTTTTATTTGGGCAAGATAATTTCCCATGAAATTTGTTCCCAATCGTCAAGCTTCAAAAAGGAGAAGAAATTTTATATGACATCCTACTTAATTTTTGCGATAGCACATTGCTCCCAGTTTCCAAAACTGTCTTTGTCCAAGAAGGTCAACTGGGAATTCGACCTAGTAACATTATGGTACCAGGCCTTCTCGAAGCACAAGGCCTCCCACTATTTTTATGAGGTTTTTAATGTCTTTGTGTCTGTTTTCAAAGTTTTGTTGTTAGGAGAAGATGCTCCTTGCATATTTGACCAGACAACTAGGTTTTTGGACATGAAGGGGGCACTTGAACAAATGGATAATTACACTGTGATAAGGATTTTTGGCTCCAGGGAAAAACCTGCTCTCCTTCCATGTCACATTACGGACAAAATGTTTGTTACAGAAGTACCAAGTGTAAGTTTTAAATTTGTGAAGTAAAGCAATGCATATAGATTCTTAAGCAAAACATAATTTAATCAATGGCTCATACACATAGTACACAAAAAATTTATACCAGAAACCCTCAACCAAGAAAACCTTTCTTATATTCATTATATCGAATTTCACCATTCACCATACAATATATACAATGTTTTTAGGTATTTCGTATATACCAAAACCCTAATCCCTTAATCCGATATTAATTTACAAAACCGTTAAAAATAGAAAAAATCGCCCAAAAAAAAAAATTGGGGCACTGCCCCAAACGTTGCGCGTAACTAGGGGGGGCATACCTGCTCAGTCTGCATCAAAAAATCCATGTATGTCCACCACTCTATCCAATCCTTGTCTTCCTTGGTAGCACAATCCATAACTGGTAGTGCCACGAAGATACCTGAAGACCCTCTTTACTGTTGTCCAATGCTCCTTCCCTGGTTTTGACATATACCTACTCAAAACTCTCACTGCATGTGCAATTTCCGGTCTAGTACAGACCATTGCATACATCAAACTGCCAACTACAATGGCATACGAAACATGGG
>SNQJ01S0026979.1:34267-45788 GCA_010110895.2 Picea sitchensis
AATCTTCGATTGGAGTATGGGAACATCAATGTAGTATCGTTCTAACCATGAATCGCATTGGTCACAGGGTGACTGTGTGGGTTTAGAAAGAGCAGGCGAGGGTTTGGCCAAATGACTGAGGGTTTCACGAGGCAATTTAATACCCGGGTAGTCAGGGTCGTTCTTTAGGCAGGGCGGAAGGTTCAATATGAAATCATAAGGGGGTTAGGGACATAAACCCTGGGAGTAGGGGAACTCACTGGCTAAGAAACGTTCACATTAGAATCAGAATCCTCACTTAGGACGATAGGGTTGAACTCGGCATAGGGTTTCGGTTTGTTTCTGGCCATTCTCGAAATGAGCCGGGCATTCCTTTTACCCTTAGCGTTAGCAGTAGGGTTTGCCTTGGGATTTTTTCTCATAGGCTTTTTAATAGCCTCTGCACTCTTAGTTACAGTGTCGGGTAAATCAACAGGAGGGTCGACCGAGGTTTTAGGCAGTAGGAGATGTAAGGGTATAGGCGGTTCAACCTTGGTTTCAATTACCATAGGTTTGTCAACCTGTACAGGGTTCGGATCCTCGAAACCATTTCGAGCAACGAGAGCGCTCCAACTATCCCCGTGCAAGCTGAAATGATAAACAATGACAAGTTTGATAAGCCCATGGTGGAACAGGCTGATGTCATCCTTCTTCCTCTTAAACGTTTTCTACATTTTATACAGGCTACGATGAAAGTAGAAAGGCATGTTTAAAGGATACCCTATAAAAATCATCAGCAAACGCAGGCAGTATAGGAACACAAGTCCATATCGACCTTCACAGGTCATGAACTGCTTGACTAGCATTAATAAGTTGTGCCATCGTGGTTTGAGCGTAGATATGGTCATACCTCTGTCACAAGAGGTGACTTTGCGTGAGAGGAACAACAGTGTCCACGGGACGTCCTCGACCTTACAATTCTTAAACCAACGTTGTCCTGTGGCAGGTAACCCTGTGGCAAGACTGATAAATTTCTCATCAATTTCCAACTGTACGTCGCCCACCTTGGCTCTATAGCCATCGAAGTTCATGGAAAATTGTCGTACTACACAGAGATTAAAACCCTCAAATCGTTTCACGAAGGTAAGCCATCTGTTGTCCTCCAAATCTTGGCGGGCATTGCCAAACATTAACAAGGCTTGATTGTCGTTTGGCTCGACCCGCACGACTGGTACCATGGAGCCGAGCACATGGTAAGCCGAGGGTTTGTATCACTAACACACACAGGAGCAGAGCTACCCGAGCTAACATAAGTGAACGAGAATAAGGGATAAGCATAAATGCAAGCATGCGAAGGTGGTGGTTCTGCCATGCAAAATATTCATTACCCAAGTACAACTGTCGATTTACATAGTTGGTCAATCCATAATAGTAGTTCAACCATCGAGTCATGTGCCCAACTAATGAAATCAAATGTGTATACCAATGCGCGCAAACATTATGCCATAGTGTTTAAACAACCGACTTATAAATCAAAACCAAAATCAACTATGCGCCAATGTATCAGCTCATATAATCAAAAGTTTAACCAAGGTGCCAAACGGTATTCATATAGTCGACAAGCCAAAAGTTATGAAAAGATTAACATAAGGATTGTATCAAAAGACATATATATATATAAATTAATCATAGCCCCTATTCATTTTCATAGAATCAATGATCAGGCAAGTCATATAAAGTGAAAATCCAAATGCTAAATGCCTTACAAACTCAATAAAACCAAGTTATACAATCAATCAAAGTATGAGAACCGATTAGAGGATCTTGCCAGTTGTATAATGATCAATAAAAGGTAAGCGCAATAGGAATAATGACAAGAGAGATATTGACAGTTCAGATAATGATCAAAATACGACTTCGAAAGGAGAAGTTTTCATGCTTACATTCATGAAAACTTAACGAAGACAAATGTGCAAATGTCACAAAAATGAAAATGTCGTTTATTGAAAATTGCGACGAAAAAAAATGATGTTTGCAAAACATAGGTGTAGGCAGCTTATAAGATAATAAAAAAAAATGAATTGGCTGCCAACAACATGTGAATATCCTAATGTGGGATCTCCCATACATTTCCATGTCTTCTTGGGTAATACATTTACTTCGGATCCTAAATCTAGTGTAATATCTCCCATGTTGAAATCTCTAATGTTGGCATTCAGTATGAATTCTCTGCTTGTTATCCTCCTTGTATGCAGATGATTAACTATTTTCTTTTCTATCTTTTCTTCTACCTTTGTTCTACATATTTCTAGCATATTTTGTAATACTTTAAAATATGATGGATCATTTAGTAATTTAACAAAGGATTGCAAAAAACCCTTAATTGTACTTACTTGTCCCATGGGATGTGTTTCTTTGGTGTGGTCTAGCAATGGAGGCATATCGTATGCTGATACGTCCTGGGTATGTTGCACAGTTGATGTCGATGCAATGTTTGGCTTCAAGAATTCTTGTATGGCCTTCTTGAATATCTCCTTTTCGTTATGCGCATCAAACTCCTTCTTTAGTTTGGAATTCTTCTTCACCCATTGGTATTGTGTTGGATCTTGTCTTATTGCGTCATTCCCTATCTTAGATCCTCCACGTGTGACTATGTTGATGTTCCTTCCATCATCCCTTGCTTCCATCAAAATCCACTGAACATTCTGATTGTTCTAGTTTCTCTTTTCCTAAATCTTCCCCAATAGTGTAGGACATTCTTCTATGTCATGATCCGATGCACGCAAATACATACACGTCGCAGGTGGAAGTGGACATTCTCATGCATAGTTTCCTATTTGTTGACAATTATGGCATACCACTAGTGTTATGCCTCTTCCAAAGCCTCCTCTTCCTCTTCCTCCACCTCTATAGCCAACTCGATCTCCTCATGGTGCATTATACTGGGGTTTCTGGTTGTACTATGTGGGATTATAGTGTGGTTTCGTGATATTGTACGGCGACTGTGAAATGTTATATTGTTGTTGCACAGTGTTATACTTCTATTGCGCAGGGTTATACGGGGCTGGTACTTGGTTAAACTGTGGTGCAGCTTGCCCAGTCATCATTTTTTCCTGCACCCTGTAAGCATCTGATGTTCTTTCCCTCATCAGGTCCATGGTCCTACAATATTTGTCATCATGGCCTACTACCTTGAAAAAGTTACAATATGAACTCTTAGGTACAGTCTGATATTTCTGCATCATTGGGTAGTGATATGTATCATGCCACTATTTCTTATAGATCTCACACCATATTCCTCATGTTGTCAATGGGTTTGGAATTCCTGCTGCCATGCACTGTGTGAATGTTGGACATTCGTTCTTATGGTGTCATTCTATCCTACATGCAATACACCAAATGACTTCTCTTTTCTCCTTACCTTTGTTCTGGTTTAGCTGGAATGTCAAGTTCTTCGGATCCTTCTTCAAATCCTCTATGGCTGGATCAATCTTTTGATATTGGTTATATTCTAGTTGTAGGGATTCCTATAGAGCCTCTACCTGGGTTTGAAACTTCTGTTGTCACAAAGGGTATTTCAAGCGTGGTAGTAGTGAATGGAAAAACATATTCCTATGTTGCATATCTGGCATGACATACTTTAGCTTTCCCTTCAATCATTTGAATATCTAGTCAATCTCCCATACAGATTCTCTTGGTTTCTATCTAATCTCTATCATCGCATTCATGTATTGATCCTCTATGCTAGGTTTCTGGAATTCATTTATCAATATCTTTTTTATATCTCCAATCATTCTGGTTGTTCCTGGAAGATTGTTTGTTGCTAAAATCATGTACCAACCCAATGTGTGATCTCTTAGCGTGATAGATAACTGTGCAATTTTATTGTCCTCATCTGTGATCTATTTTGCCTCCCATATCTTTTCACAAATGAATAAGTTTTTCTCAGGGTCTTCCGACGCCTCTCCTTTGAATTTTGGTAACCTAATGGTGGGATCATGTCTTTCCATCATGAATGTTGAACTACTACCTCCACATGGTGTAGATACTTGATTAATGCTTCCTGAAATGGATCCCCCAGTTGTTGTTCCTTGTGTAGATGTACTTCTTGTTGTCTTCCTTCTCCTAAAATTTTCTTGTCTAAATGGTGGTGTTCTTCTTGGTGTATTAGTCGCAAATGGGTTTATGGATTCCACATTGACACTAATATGAATAGGAGTTCTACCTTATATTCCTTCTCTTGGACCTCTCATCTTCCTCTCATATTTCATGTGCATGATTTCCTCAATATGCTCCACAGCCCGGAGATCCTCTACCTCTTCTTCATCACTTTCCAAGCCCTCCCTCGCGGCTACAACTTTCTTCTTGGTGTTCATCTTATATTGGTAGGGTACTCCACTGCATGTTCTTCGAGTTGTTTCCATGATCTACTTTATCTGGTCTTCATCCATAATAATTGGGTCCAAGGCCCCCTCCTTCTTTCCTTTATCCATTTCTCCCTCCATTTTTCTTTCTCCTATCAGTGATTCCCCTCTTCCCCCATGCACGCATAAAATTTTAGTTGTCTGAGGCCATTGTCATTACACCTTTGTTATATAGTAATATCTTAATGGAATTATATAACAATCTGATATACCTACCTCGAGGTCCCTTCAATAAATCTTGCTCTGTTGAGATGTAAGACTTCATTGTATCTACTACAAATTATGTGATGACTCCTGCAACAATGTTGTCTAACTAGAAATCTACTACACCCGTAAATTTATTATCAACTTATTGTAACTGCACAATATCTACAGGATTCCACTATAGTTGTCTAATATGATTTGTAGGGTGGTTGTCTTTAAACCTTAATATCCACTCCTACAACACATGCGGGAAATCACAGAAATATACTTCATGCAAGATGCTAAATACATACTTGTCCAGATATTTACGCGATGTCAACTTCAGGTTTCTGTTATCTTGCTACGCAAACTCCAAATCCTTTGTTTTCAACCAACTCTCTATCTCTGCCTTCGTTGGATTACATAGTTTAAACATCCCTTTTTAGATTGTCATTATTTCAATGTCTTGTCTTCCAATCTGGCATTATTTTGACACATCTTCCCCAGATCTCATTCACTCAATCCCCTCCTGTTCCAACCAACCAAAAATGGAACCATTTGTTGGTGTTGTTGGATTTTACCCATATAATTTATCATTTATCTATCCTAATCCTACTTCACTATCCTATATTGACCCAGGTTAATATTTAATAAGATCCCAACAAAATCCCTCTAAAACTATTGGCCCCTCCAGTAAACCAGAAGGAAACATAGCACACAGAGTGTACTACGCAATATCACCTGAGATAGATCTATGGGTGGCTACAATACTCGTGTGTTTGCAACCTGGGGATTAGTGGAGATATGTGGTTGTATCCTATAATATTTATGTATTCATTCTAACCTTTGATTATAGAAGTCATTCCATTCATGCATGTGAAATATTATATCTAACTAGTCACTTTATTCATTCATCTAATCATTCAACACTTAATAATAATAGAGATGCATACATTCAATCACATAACACAAGTGTTACCATGGTTCACCCCCTCTTGGGCTATGTCCACAAAGATCTATCTCTCAAGCTATTATTATGGTTCAGTAATATGTCATGTCACGCATGTTTACAATCTTGGATCTTACACTCTCAATCAGCTCCTCAATCCTTGCGAGGCTGACTAGATCGTACCAGGCTCCTCAAACTGCGATCTAACCCTAAGGATAAAGTTGCTCACTTCCTACCTAGCTCACCATCTTACTGAATAGTATAGTTCCTACAACTCTCTTCCATCCTTCCTCCTTTCTCTCCTTTCTTCCACCCTTCCTTCTCTCTCCCTACTCTCTCATATAAGCAGTAGTTATTTATATCCTTGGCTCATCATCCATTACAATACATTTCAAAAACACTAACCCTAGCATCCTTAGGTCTTCCTTGCATGCGTGCCTCGCATGCTTCCCTTGCACGTACTATTTTTTCTTCTAGCTATACTTTCTTCCTTTTATGCTTCTCTTCCCAAAAATATCATTTTCCCTTGATTGGTTCTATGTCCAACACTCCTTATTATGAATTTGAAGTTGTAGAGACAAGTCATGATGACGAAACAATGATTCATGCTCTTCCATTTAATGAAGTTGTCCAAATCCTTGAAGCTTTTGCACAAGAATAAGTAAACATGATAAATTGTTTTCCTTTCCAAGAGTCTAATGATTCTTTATTTTATGATTTGGAAAGTGAAGAAGTGTTAGAGGATCCCTTGGATGTTTTAATCCCTACATGTTATGATAAAGGTGATGACTTTGTTGATAATATTGATGAATTCATACATGTCTAAAAGAGTAAATGGAATGTGATTGGATATAATGGGGATCCCATTTACGACATTGAGGGTCATTTCCAAATATTTCCTTTATAGTTATCATATGAGGTTACTAATAATTCTAACATTTGGAAACAAGGATATGATATGATTACAAATATTTTTCAGACACCCAAGGATGACTTGGTGATGTGTTTTCCTAATGATTTTTGGTCATACCTTAAAGATTACAGGTCATGCCAGATATGATGAGGCTCTCATGCGCTCTATGGTGAGCACATGTCCCTGAGTTGGAGCCAAATGTTATCCCCTATCCTAGGGATAACTAAGGAGATTATCTCTTGAGGCCCACAGGTCCTAGATATGGAGTACCGAGAGCCATATGAGTTGATCTTGGCCCTGAAGGGCCCATATTTTATTTAGTGCATCATATCTATCATCAACAGTACCATTTATCACATTGGCCTGACCCTGAAGTAGCAGTGGGCATTGCTCCATGAGATAATGAGTTTGGGTATCATGGTATCTGTCACTCTGATTTTCGAAGAATTTGAATATGTGCACTAAACTCTCTTTTGTTTCATAACGTTTTCTTGGAAATTATTCTCTTTAACTTGGTCATACCTGGGGGGTGATAGAGTTCCCTAGTAAGTTGGTTCCCTTAGGGATGAGTTTCCACTAGGTGGGTCTATTAAAGGTCACCGTCCATTCCCTCCATACTTACCACTTTTCATCATTGTCCCTCTCATCTTCCCCTATCTTGGTTTGGGCATTGGGTTTTCCAAACTAGTAAGGGTTGTACCTTACCTTGTGGGAAGAAGGGGATAAAGGCCTAGAGGGTAAAAGTAGTTGGAGAAATTTAAAATAAAAAATGAAACCTTGAGATGCTTCGCCTAGGGATTCTATAGAAAGTAATAAATGGCTTCTTAGTAAGAAAACAGGACCCGTAAAATAAAATAAAACTCAAGATCTAGTTGGTGGATAGGAGATATCATCATTAGCCGACCTATTAGGTCCATGGGAATATAGCAGTATGACACTAACATATATCTAGTCACCAAACCAGGGTAGTGGCTCTTTGTGGCATATCCAAGAGAAAGGGGGTCTCATCATGAGCCAACCTTCTCATTTCCATGAAGTGCTTGTGGGTAACGCTGTCACCACTCATCACCACACTAGGACAATGTCCTCTATCTATTCTCTTGAGAAGAAAAATAAATAAGTCAAATAATAAAAGGAAATGAATGGGATAGGAAACAATAGCATCCATGACAAGGTGCAACTCACCCTCTACAAAGGCACCCACAGGAAAGACCTACATTTCCCTAGTATCATTGCACCCCTTTCCCAAATGTTCCCTTACACCATTTCATACACTTTCATGACCTAGATCGGTATTCACCTGAGAAACACCCCAAACTTGAGGAGGATTATCCCAATAGGACATATTGAGACTCTCTCCAAACCTGGCATGTTAAACTGCATAACATCTTTGAGCATTTTTTTGGGTGAAGGGGGGTTTGATGCACATGTTTGGGTAATTTGATTATTGGATATGATTGAAATTGCTATGATCCCTGTGACTTATGAGCCCATGGAGGGAGTACTCTTTTTTGTTGCAGGTCCATGCCCGATGGATAGGTACATATGGGGAGATGATTAGCTTGGACCTCCATGGGGCTAAAATACCACTAGATGGATGTTGTGACCCTAACCAGGGGAAGAGAGACACTAGAGGATGGCACCAGGAAAGAAGAATAATTCTTCCTCCAAGACACTCTAGCAAGCCTAGACCCAGGGGTATGTTTCCCTTCTACCATGACGTTGGCCCTTGAAGGCCCCTGACCTCATCATATTGACCCTTGATGTGTTCAGTTAGGATTTTGCATGAGGACGGTTTGGTACTAGTTGGCATGTGTGGCAACTTCCAAGGCCTAACATTTCCCTTTTGAGGCCTAGTGTTCCATGATGGGGCCTAACGTCACCCTAAGAGGGGCATGATGTCATCCCTAAAGTCAAATTAGGGTTTTTATTGTTAATTTTATGTAAAAACTAAATTTTTGATGTAAACTGGCCATGTCGGCCTTTTGTGACCTAAAAGAATATTAAAGGTCATTTTCATTGTATAAATAAGAGAAAAAACTCTTGTATTTTTTCATGATTCATTCATCACTCAAGAGAGGTCTAAAATTTGGCCTCCCTTAAGTGTTATTGGTTGAAACTAGTGGTGCGCACTTCTTGAAGGAGGCAATTTTTTGTGCATTTTTTCTATTTTCTTGTGGAGGATATTCAATAAGGGTGATTTTCTATATTATTATGTGAAGTAAGTGTAAATTATTCATTTATTTATTGTGAATTCTATGGTTTTTTTTACTTGTTTCATGTCTAAGATTATTAAATTTCTATCTTGAAACCCTAGGGGAATGACATATGTTATTATCTTTTTCCCTATAATATTCCATGTGTTAAAATATCTTGAAATACACCTAATTTGAAGTATATACTAGAGCCCTATCATTGTATCACTCTAGTAACTCTACTTCCATTTCCCAATTGCATATTTTATTACATTTTTTTCAAGGAAAGAGAAAATCACTAGGTCCTAACCCTTGTTACTTTCTAGAAACCTTCTCTTGGAAGTGGATTTCTTAGGCCTTGGGATACCAACACCTCTCTTATCCTCTCCACCCTTCAACATATCATTATCATTGCTATATTTCCATTAATATTTTCTTCTTCCATTAGTGACTCCATTTACCCTAGAAAAGAACTAGACTACCTTCTAAGAGTGGTGATTGATCAAACAAACACTTATACTCTTATCCTTGAACTCTTTAATAACTTTTTATAACCCTAAATTAAACTAACCCCTAAGATAACTTTCTTTTGTATCAAAACATTGCTACAACCATATAAACATACATTAATTTGGCACATTTACCCACATAACTTGCACTAGAACCAATCAAATTCAATTGTGATAATTGCTAGTGAATCTACTAGGTAAGTGTTAGTTTTGTGTGTAGTTTTCTTGCACTTTTTACCATTTAAACTTGATTTTGTTGAAAAATATATCTACAGCCATCTAACTGCATAAAAATGTCTGCAAAAGTGACATTAAAAGCTAGCTAATCATTGCCAATTTTGCTTTTGACAATTTACTATCAATTTGCCTAGTCAAAGTCACTTTGTATTGTATTTTTCAAGCCATTTCAAGGCTTGAATCTTGTGGTTGTTATAAGATATTAATGGCTGTTATAAATTGTTGCATTTTTGCAAATTCATAATCATCTAGCTTATTTTATGAAGTTTTATTGTCTTATGAAGTACTAACAATCCTCTGGTACTTGGAAAGTGCCATGTTTGCCTTGTTGTCTTGTTCTAGGTAGGTACACAATATTATCCATTTGCTTCATCCTTAAGACATAAAATAAACCTTTTATTTGAGTGATCTGTGAGAGGGGAAGGATTTCCTTGTGACTATTTTCCTTAACCTTCTCAAACCCCCCAGGTCACCGGAGACGTCCCCCCTGGGGTAGTCTTGAAATACTCCTAAATAGAAAGGGATCTCCTATTAAGGTGATAGTAATAGGTTATTCCCAGTTAATCCAATGTTGTACCCACTTGAATTTTTATTTTTGGCAAGTACAAATTGTGCGATGAAAGGAGACATGCCCTTAAATTGTAAAGACAAAATATCCATTACACCATGCATAAGAGAAACCTTAAAAGAGATTCAATAGGGAAAGAAAAAATCCATAATAGGGATCCTTAGTGTAATACAAACCCCTTTGGAGAGTTTAAAATGATTGATTCATCCATAAATAAAATACTTTCCCTAGATAGGTTAGTGTATATGCATAAGTCAAATATATTATTGTTTTAAGAAACATCCATAAAATGTTTAATAATCACATAAAAATTCATAAACATTAAACATAACAAGAATTGATGGCTATATAAACTATGTTGAAAGGAGAAATCACCCCTGATCTGATGAACTAGTCGGCACAGTTGGAATTGTTTCCCCTGCGTGCTCCTCTTCAGTTGTATGACCCTCTATTTTTCCTAATCTCCCCTCACTCGATGAAGAAATATCCTAAAGTACATGCCAAAATCATTCAAACTCCATAAATATCTACAAAATCAATACAAATCATATTTGTAGCACATTATTTACTCTAAGATGCATTTTTATGAAAGTTTCAGAACATACCTTGGATCAAACAGTTGTTGGAAGATTGGTTGTTGTCATTGATGTCAACCTGAGTCATGGGTTTTGGACCGCAAGATTGATGAAGGTATTTGGACATGAAGGAAAATGCACATGCAGATACAACACCCATGGATCGATATTATACATCATGTTGTTTCCAGTGGTATGGGGCACGTCACATGGATCCTCATGGTTGAGGAGAAATGAATTTTTGAAGATGACAATGTGAATTGAAAAAGGAAGTACATGTAGGCCCTACAAATAATTAAAGAAAATAATTACAAAATAAGAAAGTGTCAGGTCGACCCTAATGTTAAAAGGAAGTGACATAAATGGTATAAATAAACATCATTATACATTCATTTTATATAAGTCAAATTTCATGGGTAATAATAAGAAAAGAAGACTGGATTTCAAGGGAGGATGAAGTCTTTTGGTGATGTGTTCTAAGGTATGTTATTTTCAGGTCATCTTACCATTTTTTCTATAACTTTTTTTATATAACAATTCATATGGTTAAATCACTATGGTATTGAGAATACATATCAAGGTACCTCTGGTAAAAATTTCAGCTCTTGATTCACTATAATTATGGAGATACACTCTATTGAAGATAGGGTTTGTGACCAGTCCTGAAGCTAGTCAATAAACATGTGTTACAGGTAAAACAGTCATCACTTTTTCATACCGAATCCAAATGTAGTGGGACCACTTCCATTCGAAAGATTACAGAATTTAGTTTCTTGTGTGCGAGTTTCATAATTGGATGTTAAATATTGAGCGCAGGGCATGTTGTATAAGTTGGGTCTTCTGAACAGACTAGAATTGAATAAAGTTTACCATTCTTTCTATAACCTCTTTTTGGGGAGGATTCAAGGAGTGAAAATTGGAGGAGTTTCAGAGAATACATTGAGTAATATTATCTATAGGATTAGAGTACTCCAAGAATTGAAGAATTGCAGAAATTGAAGAAGTCTCAG
>SNQJ01S0026979.1:53689-82679 GCA_010110895.2 Picea sitchensis
CAACGGTGATAAAGGCAATTCCGGACCCCCCCTGCCTTTCTACCTTTAAGCGAAGGGGGGGGGTCCGTAATTAGGCGCGCAGCTCTCCAACGACCAAGATCAGCGTGCCCGAATCAACGGCGCTTGGACAATCCCTTCCTTCTTAGCTGTTCTATGTTTAGCCAGCGTGGACCCTTCTCCCGTTATGTCATTTTCCAGAGCCACCTTTCCTCTGCTGCCGTGTGTCATCTGTCCTTATCCACTCTTTAGTCCAGGTGGTCCTTTCCCCATCTCATCATCCACTCACCACCTGCCACATGTTCCATTCCCTCCACGTCAGTCTCTCGCCAAAATCAAGCCCATCATATCTCGTCTCCTACCCCCCCTTCGCCTGTTGTCTTCTGCCATATGTCTTCCTCTGTCGCCCTTCTTACACCTCGCCACTTCTTTCATGCCCTCATAGTTTCGACGCCACCACTCCTGTCATGCACCCTATCCTTCGTGATGGCCTCCACGCCTATTCGTCAAGCCATTCAGTTATTCCAGGTGGTAGCGCGAGGAGTCTTCCGCGTCCCAAAATGCTGATATGGTCGGGTCGTCCTCACCCCCATGAAGCAGTTATTAAGGCGGTTGGTGGTGGTTAGACATCGTCTCCATGATAATGGGAAAGTCCGGCAATGAATTAAAGGCACGTCAATTCACCGATGAAACTATTAGAAGATCGATCGCGTCTGCCATAAGTTGCACGACTATTCAAAGATTACAGCTGCAGATTTTCAGAAGCCATGCAGATGCAAATATTTTAATGCAACATCTCGATTTTGTTGCTGTTGCTGTTTTGAGTATATGTAGGCGTTTTCACCATTTTTGTATCTATCGATGGTAGAGCGAAGCTCCCGACTATAAAGTTTTAGCAACCATTCTGGTTTCTGGGTTATGCATCTGTGTTTGAGATTTCTTGTTTTATGACAAACAATTCTCCTTTTATATCTATGTTTTGTCTCATAGCAGGGAGTTCGAGATCGAATGATTCGCATGAATTGTTGCAGTTTTGTTATGATAAAGGATTTGTTGTGACATTCTTGTATTCTCTGGTCTTCTATGTTTGAAGGTAAGAGGATATTGCGTTCAGACGCTTTCTTCTCCAGTCTGTTAGAAGCCTGATGTTTATAACAGACCTTTGCACTCTTCTTATAAAAATACCCCCCCTGCTCACCTTTTATTACAACTCACTGTTTGAAATTTATCTAAGACCTCATTTTCCCATGCATGCCTGACCTAGTTTCAGAGTTGAGACGATACGGTTTTGAGTTTCCTTCCATTTGATCACCCCTTTATAAAAAATCGTGACATTAAACTGATGGGTGGCAGGCTCTTCTCATGCAAGCAATCCAGGGGTGACTTCTAACGCTAACACACATTAGAATGGATCCCAACAAACTGGTATACAAACCAGGAATTGCGCAGAGGAACTACAGACTGGACAATTTTGCAACATAATTTTACAGTCACTTTCTCATTTGAACATGAGAACCCCAACATAGACTCAACACTTAAATGAATTAGAGGGGTGATATTCATTAAAGAATTGGAATTTGAACTCATGACAGAAGAGAAACAACAAAAGAGACAGATAGTAAAAGAACTGCGGTCATGCTACCATGTGCAGGAAGAAGCACCAGATGAAGATGACATGTGAAACATTCAGATAGCAAAAGTTGAAGGTGAGAGAATTGGAAGGTCCACCTATGGAATCAAATGTATTTTATATGTTGATCAAGGTGAAGAAATTCAACATTGGGACAATTGAGAATGCCAAAATGGCCAACATTGGAGACTACTGGGATGAGCAAACAATAGAAAGCATAACAGATTTACTGTGTGAGTACAATGACCTGTTCCCAACAATGTTCATAGAAATGAAATCATAGCAGGAGAGCTAGGTGAAATGAATATAACTCTCAGATATGAGGCAATATTGATCAGACAAAGACCCTATAGACTAAACCCAATATATAAACAAAAAGTAAAAGAAGAAATTGATAGGATGTTGGAGGTTGGAATCATAGAACCAATAGAGGAATCAGAATGGGTAAGCCCTATGGTAGTTCAGGAGAAGAAGCATGGAGGGATAAGGATATGTGTTGACCTAAGGAAATTGAATTATTCTTTCCTACATGACCCTTTCCCTACTCCTTTCACAGATGAGGTGTTGGAGAACGTAGGAGGCCGAGAAGCTTACTCATTCACCAATGGATTCTCAAGCTACCATCAGATCAATGTAGCTCCAGAAGACAAGTGCAAGAGAAATTTGTCCATAGAATGGGGGTCCTACTAGTACACAGTCATGTTGTTTGGACTAAAGAATTCACTGGCAATATTTTCCAGAGTATTCATAGCTGCATTCAAAGAATTCATCCACCAATTTCTAGAGGTATATCTGGATGATTGGACAGTCTATAGTATATTTAAAGACCATGTAGAGGTGTTGAGGATGATGTTAGAAATATGCAAGCAGTGGCAAATATCATTAAACATCAATATGTGCATATTCAGAACACCCTTTGGGATACTATTGGGCCATATAGTATGAAAACAAGGCTTGATAGTGGATCCTGTCAAGATTGCAGTAATTGTTAATCTACCACCACCAAAATCAATACATCATTTAAGAGAAACATTGGGGCACACAGGATACTACCAAAAATTCATAAAAGGGTATGCGTAGATCACTGCGCCAATGGAGAAATTGTTGAGAAAATACAACAAGTTTCAGTGGAATGAGGATTGTCAGAAAGGATTGAACACTCTAAAAGAGAAGATGATAACTACACCAATACTAGTATTCCCAGATTGGGAAAAGACGTTCCATGTGCATGTAGATGCATCAACCATAGTTGTTGGAGCTAAGGACACAAGTAACCTTGCAGGTATTCAAAAAATGGGCAATAGAATTTGTGGGACCAATTAACCCACAAAAAAAAAGGTCAGGAGCAAGGTATCTTATTATTGTGACATAGTACTTAACAAGATGGACATAAGCAACACCAGTAAAATATTGCAGTGTAGAGACAACATAACACTTCTTGTTTGAACAAGTGATCACTAGATTTGGACGCCCAAGGATTTTGATGAGTGACCAAGGCACTCACTTCATTAACAACACTATCCAGGTGATGACTAAGGATTTTGAAGTTTATCATCAAAAGAGTACACCATAGCATCCTCAAGAAAATGGAACAATGAAAGATTTTAACTAAATCCTAGAGAATGCAATGACAAAGATATGCAACGTCAACAGGGATGATTGGGATTTGAAGATACCAACAATACTGTGGGCATACAAGACCACATGTAAAATATTGACAAGGAAGACACCATTCATATTTGTGTATGGAAAATAAGCAATGGTTCCATTGGGGTTTTTGGTACCTAGTTTACGCGCAAAAACAATTACAAACATGACAGAGCGAGGTGCAGTACAAGAAAGGATAATACAATTGATGATCATGGAAGAAGATAGGATTCTAGCAAGGTTTCACCAAGAGGTACAGAAAGTAAGGGACAAATCTTGGCATGATAGACATATCAAGAGGAAACGTTTCAAGGAGGAAGACCTAGTCTTGGTGTATGACAATAAATCTCTTCAACACCCAGGAAAACTCAGAATGCATTGGTTATGACCATATGAAGTAAAGACTGTCACAAATGGGAGAGTTGTAAAGTTGAAGGATTTGGCAGGAATATAAAACAAAGGAATGATCAATGGGAGTTGACTGAAGTTGTATAGGGATAATCTACCTCCTAGCACTTTAAAAAAATAAAAAAGCACTGGACAACAAAGGACTGCGTGCAACAATAGAGGGGTTACAACACTATACATCAAAAGACAACACCTAGTTAAAGGAGAGGTATCTTGACGAAAATGAAATGTCCATGTGCACCAAAAAAACAACATAATGTGCACTTGGAACAATTAGTGTGCCGGAAAAAGGACTAACAGTCAGAAAAAGGCAGAAAATTGGAAAAATGGCGTTTACGGCAAATAGGCACCAACTAGAAGAATCTATAAAAATTGAATGACAAGAACGATAAAAAAGACTTCGCATTAATCATTCCAACTAGTGAAGTCAAGGGAATTCAATGGCAGGTACACAGGAAGCACCAATTCATTTAAACCACAGATCAAGTAACTTCTCCAACAAGTTTCACACAATTGCTATATAAGCAAAGCATGCGGGTATCAGAAGGGTTATTGTGAAATCGGGAGAGCATAGAGTGACAGAGTATATGAAGAAGAGAGAGGGTTTGCAAAATTTATAGAATGAAATAGCTCGACAAAAACCATCTCGACCACCATGGAACCACTCAAGCTAGGTGTGTCAAGCCAGGCGTGTAGACAACCTCGAAGCAACATTAGAGCACCACAACAAC
This sequence comes from Picea sitchensis, assembly GCA_010110895.2. Lineage (NCBI taxonomy): Eukaryota > Viridiplantae > Streptophyta > Pinopsida > Pinales > Pinaceae > Picea > Picea sitchensis. The sequence continues at coordinate 58,103 of SNQJ01S0026979.1, forward strand.
TATAGGGAATCGAACAGGAACCCACCCGAAATAGCGAATTCATCAACTTGGATGAAATACCTTCACCCAATATCGAACAAGGGATACCCACACCAGTGGTAGAGGAAACCCAACAAACAATAGTAGTAGGCATGGACATTGATATGTCGAAAGTGGGACAAATTCAGCAGGCTGAGGACACAGGAAATACTTCACTCCTTGAAAATATTGAAGAAGCCCCGAGGTTTAATGGGACTATCCCAAACCAGATAGAAGCGGTCGCACCATAAAGGTCACATACAACAGTGCCAGAGAAACAACATGAGTGCATAGTAGAATATGCCATCAGTTGACTAGAGGAATATATAGAGGAGAGAAAAATGGAGGCTGGAACCTTGAGTCATCCACCACAGTAGAAGGGTAAGCAACCAGTAGAAAGATCATCACACAGGCAGGCTGCAACAACCATAGTCTTACTACACATTCTAGAAGGGGTGTGTATCATAGCTAACCTGTTAGGATGCGTGGAAAAAATACGGTACTTGGACAATGAAGTGACCAACATGGACAAGTTTCTTGAGTTTTCCAAGCAAGTTTACTTGGATAGCGTGGGTATAGTACCCTTCGATGATCTAATTTTCCAACCAAAACAATGGGTAGCTAGACTGGCCAACACTAAGATTCTAAACCTGTTGGATATCCCGCATTTTGGAAGGGAATGTGACATAAATAGCTGCGTCAAGCAGTTGATGGCAATTACCCATGTAGGGTACCTATGGGTGGAAGAGCATGTCTCGGTAGACGTAGGAATCATTGCATTTATTACAGGGTTTTCATCTCGGGGGAAGAGTCCCACACAGTTTCTTGATGAAAAAACCAAGGAGAAGGTGTTGGCCGAGGAAATGAAGAATATGTATGGCACATAAATAAGGTCGCACAGAATAATTATTAAGTGCATCAGTGATGTTGCAAGGCTGGCTAACAAAATCATGGTGTATAATTTACTCACGAAGTGTTGCAAGGAGGAATTCCCTGTCGGTGTCATCATAGTTGCAGCATAGTGTGCAGAGGACACTATGCTTAGTTGGGCCCTGTACTTATTGAACCTATTCCTTGAGGACTACAAAGACGCGTAGGACCTAGGGAAAAAATTTCACTACTCTTGGCTACTCATCCTGATCGCCTTGGTCAGATGGAGGGAGCCAAAGTATACATAATTTTTAAAACAAGCCACTTGTTTCCATGCAATGCGATACATATCATTGGGGAGCACTTCAAACCCCAAAACCAAAAGTACGAATGTAGACATGTTCACAGGGTATTACAACGACCTGCAGGAAAGCATTGCCAACACTTGGTGGATTACGCTAGCATTGGTCACTAAATATAGAGACATTCCCAAATTCAAAGCGACCAAACATAACGTATGGATCCAAGAATGAAAGGATCTTGAGAAGGAATGGATACAACTGCGATACTGCATCAAGGAAGAGGATGTAGAGATGGCCATCAAGGATTGGCAAGATGACTAGAGAGTTCTAGTTCTCATTCAAGAGATGCCCATGGATAAGGAGGTTGATGTAGGGAAATAACGAACACCTGCCAGAGATAAAACGACACCTAAGAAGCCAAATCTAGGTTATAAGTTGACACAACAAAATAAAGGGGGTGAACCAAAGAAAGGTACCTAGGCGGGAAAAAGGGACAACACCCAGGCACCGTAGGAATAGGAGAAAGAGGATGATACAACACAGGGGACCACATCAAGTGCTACCTAATAGGAACAAGGCTAGACCAAGAGGTCGATCATACACACTAGGGGTGTGTGCAATAAGGCTAAGGTGCACAAAATGCCTCTGGAATATACAATCACTGAGGACAATGTGGACCTCGTGGCTGAAAATGTCCATGACCGGCTATTTGAGGACTTTGAAGATGCCCAACACCGAAGGGACTAGATCCAGGATGAGCTGGTCGATATGAGGAAACTCCTATAGAAGATCATAGAAACATAGAGGGTGGGTAGAGGAATAGAATCAGTCCCCACAGCATCAGAAGCAGGAGCCAAGGTTGAACTGAGTGAACAGGATATGATCCAGACAATAGCACATGAGAGCTCAAATTTTCATGTTACACCCAACATGTTGCGCATGGATGAGATTGTAGGCCAGACACCCTTGAAATAAATGGCACAAATACAATTGGTAATGGGGTGGATACCAACCAAGGCACTATATAAACTGCAAGTCAGTGTCGTGCAGGAGGTACAGTCGAGCACACACACAGACACAATAGAGTTGCAACACACAAAGGACAATAGAGAAGAGTTGGAGTTCGTTCTCGAGCAATTCAAGCTTAAGACCAAATATGATAAAGAATGAACAGATAGGCTAGAGAAAGGATTTGATGTATCCTATGAAAACATTTCAAAGAGCACGCAAGTAGAAAAACACAGGATGACACATAAAATTGATCAAATTGTGCAAACAATCAATCAATACAGGCAGAAGATCGAGAACCTACGGGAAAAACTCATCCCTACCACTCCCCCGGAGGTGAAGGAACAAAGGAAGCAAGAAGTAGCAGGGCATATGAAGGAAATGGAATGACAAGTCAATGCAGTTATCGACTTATTCGATAGAGAAACACAGCTATGGACAAATATGAAGGAGGATCAATAGGTCCAGTAGTGGGACTAGGAATATGAAAATATAAGTGTAGATATCTAGGATCTCAATAAGAGGAGAAGATGATGAAGATCATTGAGCATCTCAAAGGAGTACAATATATGAAGAAGCTGTAATCAGAGCTCATAGTCGTGCATACATAGAATAAGGATAGACAAGCTCAAATGGAACATGGCAGAAACTCAGGCAGAGTGCGAAGATATGATCAACAAGGAGATTACAACGCAAGTATTGGATGTGCTCAGAGAAAACACCATGCAGGCTCAAACACAAGCAAGGAAACTCTCATACAAGTTCCATACTCTCATAGGAGTTGTTGAATAAGTTCACAAAGCTTAGGTGGATTGGGACGAGCCACATGTCAGTGTTGGGGGATTTTTGGACGCAGACCTAGTCAAGGGAAAAGGATTTTTTTTGGAAGAGAAACACGAAAGGAAGAAAGGATAGATTGAAGGAAAAGAAATGCGTGTGAGGGAAGCATGTGAGGCATGCATGCAAGGAAGACCTACCGATTCTAGGGTTAGGGTTTTTTCAATGTATTGTAATGGCTAATGAGCCAAGGATATAAATAATTAGTACTTAGACAAGAGAGGGGGGAGAGAGAAGGAAGGGTGGTAGAAAAGAGAAAAAGGATAGTGGATGGCAGAGAGTTGTAGGAATTGTACTATTCAGTAAGTTGGTGAGCTAGGTAGGTAGTGAGAAATTTAATCCTGAGGGTTATATCGTAGGTTGAGGAGCTTGGTGCGATCTAGTCATCCTTGAAGGGATCGAGGAGCCGGTTGAGAGTGTAAGAACCAATACTGTAAACACACATGACGTGACATATTACTGAACCATAATAAGATCTTGAGAGCCAAATATTTATGGACATAGCCTAGGAGGGGGTGAACCCCAGTAACACCTATGTTATGTGATTGAATGTATGTGTCTCTATTGTTTTTAAGTGTTGAATGATTAGATGAATGAATAAAGTGACTAGTGTTAGATCTGAAATCTCACATGCATGAATGGAATGAGTGCTATAATCAGAGGTTATACTGAATACATAAAGATTAGAGGACACAACCGCAGATATCCACTCATCCCCAGAACGAAAACACCTGAGTATTGCAACCACCCATAGAGCTCTCTCGGGTGAGACTGCGCAGTACACTCTATGTTCTATGTTGCCTTCTAGTTTACCAAAGGGGTCGTGTTGACGGGCAAAAATGAACGGTCGCCAACTGGAAGAGTGGATCTGGTCCGAGGTTGTCTAAATAACCCAAGTTGTTTGGGATAATCCACCCCGACGGGTTTAGCGGCTCCGTTAGCCGATCTAAGTCCTAGAAAAAAAACGAAAGAAAACTAACTAAAGGAATTAATCTAAAGAAAACAAAAATTAAAGAAAACTAATAAACAAATCTGAAATAAATATATACAGTCTATTATCTATGCTATAAAGCAATCATTCTATAAAATTAAATGTTCAATTATCAACAGAATTAGATCCAGTTACAAATATACAATATTTACAGATTACAGATTTAAATGAAAACCTGTAAAAATCATTTGTAAACTGTCCTAAGACAACGAAACTATTGTTTTTTTATTTTTATAATTTTATGAGAAAGAAATTAAATAAAAACTGTCTAAGCTAAGCAACTGAAATAATAATTCTAACTATGAATCTGAACTATATATATATCTATCTAAACTACTTAAATAACACTAATAAATTAACTATCAAATAACAAATAGCAAACTGACCTGAAGTAACGCTTCAAGTTTGTCCTGTATGCAATAGTTGATTTAGCTATTCGGTGGGAGAAAACCCGCACGAGATTCTCCACAAGCTTCTCGTAAACAGGAAGCAGTTGTTCTCTTCAAATATAAATGATAGGACAAACAAGACATAAAAAATTACAGCAATCTTATAATTTACAAATCATCATATTTAGATAGATCTATTTGCAAAGATTTGTACGAAATGATTCATTTAAGGAAGAAGATAAACCTTTAATTTATTAAATTGAAGCAAGGTAATTGTTGTACTTTAAAATAAGAGAAATCAGATATGGACGACATATAAACCAAATCACATCAACCTGCAATGAATTACGATAGCTAAAGTAGTCGATAATTAATTGCAAACTGATATGAAGAAAACTTGAAATAAAAGTTTGATATATTGAAAGCTAAAGCTGTTACAAGACATCAACTTTAAGGTTTCGGAAATCGATGCATAGTCAAATTTTCCCACTTTTCTTCCAGACAAGGACAAGGTTAGAAACCCATTGAGTGTGCCTAACTGGGAAAATTATCTTAGATTTTAGGAGTTTATTTAATTCTTTTTTGACGGTCGGTTCGAGCTTAGGGTGCATTTTTCTTAATTTTTGTTGAAAGGGCAATGTTTGGGGTTTCATAGGAATGACGTGTTGTATGATGTTAGGGTCAAAAGTTTTAAGGTCATCATACGTCCACGCAAAAACATCTTTAAATTATTTGAACTATTTAATAAATGAAACTTTTTCTTGTTGAGAACACCCCACCCCTAAATTAATGCACTACTGATTGTCATTAGTTCCTAAGTTTACTTTTTCATATGATAACGAGGAACTATTGGTTTTACAATTGACCGATTTTTTGAATTTATCTTGAAGATCGTAAAATTTCTCTAATCTAATTACAGATTTAGGGATCAAATTTACCATGTCCGATGAAGATTGAGGAGTTCTCGGATCTGGTATTACCGTGAAATCACGCAAATTGTCATCATGAGTGCATTTGTCGATCACAATGCCTAGAAAATTTTCTTCAATATGCAGGAAAATAATAATCTGTTGATCGTCGTCGAAGACCCTCCAATTCGTGATGTTGTCGGGAACAAATGGCCTAAACAACAGTTCGACAGAGAATGCATCCGGGGACAAGCCTTCTGCAGGAAAGCGTTTTGAGGCTACGTTAGCTAATAGATCGGCTTCAGAATTATTCAATCTAGGAATAGAATTTATATTGAAAGCAGCAAATTTATTCATAAAATTCCATACCTCGGATTGGTAGCTTTTAAGATGCAGAGATAGACAGTGGATAGAATCTCTTACCTGTCTAACTACGATTTCAGAATCGCCAAAGACAGTCAAGTTTTGAATGTTCATGTCTAAATATTTTCTGAGACCTTGTAGTAAAGCCTCATATTCTACTGTGTTATTAGTACATTCAAATTCTAACCTACATGAAATCAAGGTTTTGTTACCTTAGGGATCAATAATAACGCATCCTGAACCAGATCCTTCTTTGGACTTTGACCCATCAAAATAAAGAGACCAAATTTGATTTTTATCGGGTGCATGAGACCATTGTGTAGAAGTTGTTGGATGCACATATGCTACAATCTCAGACTACTATTCTGGGTTGGTGATAGCTAAAGTCGCGACCATGAAATTTCCGAAAAAGGTATCCATCCCTTGTATTTTGGGTGAATCAGTAGAAGGTGTAAATGGCTCATTGGGATCGTTCAAATATGTGACCGTGAACTTAAGGTAGCGTTCACGATTTACCTTGATTTTGTTGGGCTTTTCGTTCTCTGGAAGCCACAGGTGAGACAAATATGTCGCGAAATAGCCATGTAGCTGCTCTGACCAGTCCCTGCTTAAAAACAGACCATACACTTCTGGAATATCCACAACAATAATATGAATAACTTGATGAACTTTGGGGTTAGACGATAATCTTATAAGCACGTTCCTTAATTCGCATATGACTTTTACACTAGTTTGATCAAGTTGGATGATTTTTAAAGTGGATGGTTCAACTTCAGCGTTATTATTCTGACACACAGACCATGGCATCACATTGGATGATGCTCTTAAGTCTACCATGCAATTGTGCACGTTTCTATTAAAGATTTCGAAAGTTAACAAAAATGGAGGTACGTTTCTACGAGTACTAAGGGTGGTAGTTTGTGGCTTTTTACTCGTAGTTTCTAAAGCTAATTTATCTACATTTGTTACATTATTTAGAGGAAGGCTTCCTTTATCATGAGGATCAGGATTACTCTTCGCAGAACTCTTTTTAGGAACTTTGTTCTGAACAACCTTGTTACTACTTGAATTACCATTTTTGCTATTCTTTGCGATGTTCTATAACATTTTTTGTAGAAGAAATGGAAATTTTAATAACTCATAAACATAAATGTTATCCCTTGACTTTTTAAGATCTTCAACTAAATCATAATCTAATTTGGGTTTTACATGACTCTGTTTAGTCTCATCTGGTTTAGATTTCTTTGGGGGAAAAGTCGTAGTGTTTTCGGAAGAAGGTTTGTTTGTTGTCTTACTCCTAGTATTATAGGGATGTACTGTCTCGAAGTTATCTTGGAAAATACTATCCGAGAAGTGTCCAAAAATGTTTGGAGAAGACTCTTCTTCTTGAACTGTCTCTTGTTCAACAACCTCCTCAGGAATCGCAGGAGGCCTCAAGTTACCCTGGGCTTCTAGAATTGTTTGAAGGGCGAATTGCAGACTTTCTAGATTAAGGCCCTCAGTATTCGGATTAGGTTGGTTGGTGGGAAAAGGCTTCCTGAATGGGGGTTTGTAAGGCCCTTTGCTCGAAGAATCTTCTTCGACCGTCCTTTTCAAATCTATAACTTGATTCGACAGTTTTTGAACGACTTTAGTTAGGTTTTCTAAATCAGAGATTTTAGGTTGTGCTTTACTTTGAGTAGGTCTAGGGAGGATTTCGATCTTCTTTTTGGAAGATGAATTAGTGTCTTTTTCGTTGCTAGTAGTGTCTTTTAGACTAAGTATGTCTTTTTCAATCTAGATGGCCTCTTCGAAGGCCTCTGACAACGTGGCTTTCTTAGATCGTTTAACCCAAATGGATATACTTTGATGCAAGGCTTTAGTATAGTATGCTATGATAAGATTCTCGTCAAGCATGGAATCTGTAGGGATTTGGTTCTTAAGTGTTAAGAATCTTTGATTAAATTCTTTTATTTTCTCTTTTGGGTTCATTCTTAAGCTATAAATCTCCATAACCAGGACTTCCAGGGACTTATCATCTCTGAACTTTTCCAAAAATCATGACTCGAACTTTTCCCAAGACACGATGGTATGGGGTTGTTGGGCAAAGTACCAGGTAGAGGCATTGCCCTCGAAAGTGTAAGGGAACAACCTACAGACTACGTCTTCATGCTCGACATTACAGAGTCTAATGGATAACATAAACTTTTTAATGTGATCTTCTGCGATCTGTGTAGAGTCAGGGTCAAACTTGGGAAGCCACTTCTCTGGATGTTTGGGTAAGGGATGTTGAGCTCCAGGTATGGCTACTGCATCCTGGTCGAGCCAAGGTCTAGAAGGATTGTTCTGGTTGGCCATTGGTGTAGGCGGTGTGGAAGGCTGAGAAGGGGAACTGCCCTCCTCAGAAGAGTCTTCTCCCGAAGAAGAAGGAGATGATGGAGGCGGTGAGGGAGGTATTCCAGATCCCCCTACAACAGGAGTGAGGGTTGGATCTGTAGGGTTCACAGTGATGTTAGTGCCTCTGAGTTGTTCTATGATATTAGAGAAATCTAAAGGTTAGTCCAAAGGTCGATTTGGTTTCCTCAAACGGGCTAAGGCACTATGTGTTCTTAAGAGAGATTGGCGGACAATCTCTTGTATGTCACCACCTGTAGGATTTGGGGTTGCTGGTTCGACTGTGATATGTAGATCGTCATTTGATGTGGTCGCTGTTTGAGGGGGGATGTTTTCATTCGAATGACTTCTTGTTACTATAGGTGAGCGATTAGGTGGTGGAGGAGTCTTGTGACTACCTCATGCCATTAATAAAGTTCAGGCCCTCCTTCTAGCGCCATTTATTGACGGGCGAAAATGAACACTCGCCAACTGGAAGAGTGGATCTGGTCCGGGGTTGTCTAAATAACCCAATCCATTTGGGATAATCCACCCTGACGGGTTTATCGGCTCCGTTAGCCGATCTAAGGCCTAGAAAAAAAATGAAAGAAAACTAACTAAAGGAATTAATCTAAAGAAAACAAAAATTAAAGCAAACTAATAAACACATCTGAAATAAATATATACAGTCTATTATCTATGCTATATAACAATCATTCTATAAAATTAAATGTTCAATTATCAACAGAATTAGATCCAATTACAAATATACAATATTTATAGATTACAGATTTAAATGAAAACCTGTAAAAACCATTTGTAAACTGTCCTAAGACAGTGAAACTATTGTTTTTTTATTTTTATAATTTTATGAGAAAGAAATTAAATAAAAACTGTCTAAGCTAAGAAACTGAAATAATAATTCTAACTATGAATCTGAACTATATATATATCTATCTAAACTACTTAAATAACACTAATAAATTAACTATCAAATAACAAATAGCAAACTGACATGAAGTAATGCTTCAAGTTTGTCATGTATGCAATAATTGATTTAGTTGTTCGGTGCGAGAAAACCCGCACCAGATTCTCCACAAGCTTATCGTAAACATGAAGCAACTGTTCTCTTCAAATATAAATGATAGGACAAACAAGACATAAAAAATTACAGCAATCTTATAATTTACAAATCATCATATTCAGATAAATCTGTTTGCAAAGATTTGTATGAAATGATTCATTTAACGAAGAAGATAAACCTTTAATTCATTAAATTGAAGCAAGGTAATTGTTGTACTTTAAAATAAGAGAAATCATAGATGGACGACATATAAACCAAATCACATCAACTTGCAATGAATTATGATAACTAAAGTAGTCGATAATTAATTGCAAACTGATATGAAGAAAACTTTAAATAAAAGTTTGATATATTGAAAGCTAAAGTTGTTACAAGACATCAACTTTCATCCAAGTCTGTATTATAAATCCATAGTCTGGTTCTCCCAACCGTGATGATGATGGGTCCATTACAAAAAATAACAAGTATTTAAAGACCACAGGGTAAAACATCTTTGTGGGAATTATCAACCACTGTTTACAAAAAAATCTGGGAATAATCTCCCAAGTCTCTATTCCTGACTAAAGCTAACAACCTATAACAAAACTATATCACAAAAGTATCTCTTAAACTGACACAACATATCCCATTGGTCATTGAAATTCGTATGCACCTGAAAGTGGACAATAATAGATAAGTTTAGGTGATATTTTATTTGTAAAACTAACAAAAATCTAAATTTTAAGACTAGCTACAGAATCTCACGATTCTGTAGCTGGTCTAATTTGAAAACATAATCATTTTAAATCAATGAAATGCTAACATAAATGTATTCAAATCTTTAATTGCTAATCGAAAACAAAATGAATCATTTAAACCACAACTTTTATGCTAATCGATAGCAAATGAAATCTTGTTTGAATCTATTTCAATTGAAACAGACCCTAAACGAATATCAAGCAAATCTTTAATAAGAATTTAATATAGACATAATATGTCAATCCAACACTCAACAAAATTGTTTAAGTCCAAACTAACAGAGTCATATCAAATCTAACTTTGAATCTAATCCAACTCATGCTAATTCAAGGCACGCATCATTGTTTGCGATTCAAATCAAACAGGAATGAATCGAACCGATTTGGGGCCGACACAATTGTTTAGACAATTTGAAACCAATGAAATCATTTTCATGAATCAATTTCAATTGACACGAACTATAACCGATCAAACAAATCATTCATAAATGCAATATTTTATGTCGACTCAGAAATTAACAAAATCGTTTTTAAATCCAAAACTAACAGAGTTGTTTTTTCGAATCAATAAATTACATTGTATTTACCAAACCAATCTCTGATATTGATGCATTGCATACGTAAAATACTATGCTAATTCAATCATAGAGAATCGTCTCAAAATCAAACCATAAGAAATAAATTGAACCAACTCAGCGCCGACATAATCCAGAAACAACAAAATCGTATCAATCCAAATCATAGTTGTGTCTGATTTTAGCAAATAAATATCCTGTACAGGTCGGATGCAATCATAATCTAAAATGGAAACAAAATAGAATCATTCCTTAAATCTATTTGAACAGAACTAAACGAAAACAAACCCAATCGACTACCCTAATTCAAACCGACTCAAAAACAATCAATCGTTTATACTAATCTGAGAATAATAAAATCGCATTAACTAAATCGTAGTTGCGTCCAAGTTTAGAAAATAAAATCTTCCATACATGATTCATAACGAAATCATTTATGATAATTCAAAGTCAACATAATTGTTTTGAATTTATTAAAAACAAACAGAGCTAATTGAAAGCAAACCCAATCCGTTATATTAATTCAAGCAAACTCATAAAGCAAAATCTATGTTGAAATACATACCTGGGCAGTAAGAAAACAACTCATTCATAATAATTTTGAATTGACAAAGGCCGTTGTTTCTTCGACATTTCTGAAGACAATTGAACCGATGGTTTTTTGTTTCTTCTCGTTGGCTTGTAGCCTGTCATTCTCCTTCGCCAACACTGTCACCCGTTCCTCTAACGATTTGATATTTGACTACAATAGGGGAACGCCAGTGTAATAATGTTATAGCCAAACATTACATTGGGTACATGGTGATTGATTGGGCTTCGGCATCACAGGCGAGGGTTCTTTCAATTTACCAGGGGTTTCATTGTGAGGCTTAATTCCTGGAAATTTAGGATCGTTTTTGAGGCACGGAGGTAAGTTAGAGACATAGTCATAGGGTTCCATAGAGCATAGGCCATGAGAATAGGGGTAAACCTCAATCAAGAAACGTTCAATTTCGGAGTCCTCGTCCTCGCTCAGCAGTATTGGCTTCTGGTCAACGTTTGGCTTGGGTTTGTTACTAGCACATCTCGATATCCATCGGGCATTTTTCTTTCCCTTACAGTTGACAGTAGTATCACTTCTATCTTTCTTCCTCACAAGCCTCTTGATGGCCTTAGTATTTTCTTTAGTACACGGGTCGGCCATGGTATCGAGTAGGTCTATGTCAGGGAAATCCAAGGGTTTGACAGGGGGTAGAAGGATATGAAGTGGCACGTTTGGTCCTACCAGAGTTTCAGCAACCACAACCTTGTCTACCTGGACAGACTCGGGAGTGGCAAAGTGATTCCTTGATAGGAAGGCTTGCCAACAGTCACCACTAAGGCTCAAATGGTGGACAATAATAACTTTGATCAAGCCATGATGGAAAAGGCTGCTATCAGCCTTCTCACGCTTGAATCTTTTGGACATTTTGTAAAGACTACGCAAGAGATAATGTGGCATATTCAGAGGGTATCCTATAAAATTCATCAAAACCGAAGATGATATAGAAATACCAAGCCATAACGACCTTCGCAGGTCACAAACTTCTTAACAATTTCCAAAATATCGTGCCACCTGGGTTTGAGGGTAGTGATAGGCATACCTCTATCACAGGAAACAATCTTCCTTGATGTGAAAAGTAGCGGTCACGACACCTCGTCTACTTTGGAATTTTTAAACCACCTTTGCCCTGTAGCTGGTAGTCCTGTAGCTGAGCTTAGGAATTCCTCATTTTTCTCGAGCTGTATGTATCCGACCTTAACCCTACATCCGTCGAAGGTGAGGGTGAATTGTTGGGCAACTGAAAGGTTGAAACCCTCAAACCTTTGGATAAACACCAGCCAACCACCATTTTCCAAATCCTTATGAGCTTTATCAAATAGAAGGAGTGTTTGGCTACCATTTGGCTCTATGCACACCACCGATGCCATAGAAGGGAATACATAGTGAGACGGGTGGATGGGCAAGGGTTTGGACAGGTTATACGCTAGATCAAATAGCTCACAGGCTTACCTGAAAACTAACAGAGGTGACCCGGGATATAAGGGAGGCATTAATGCCCAAGTGTGAGAGGGTGGTGGAATGAAATCAACCCATGCAAAACAATCACATCCAAAGGTACAACCGACGGCATATATGGTGATTCAAATCACTATTACAATGTGTTAAAAGTAATGCCATTCAAACCATTAACGAAAACTTATTGTAAGTCGACCCAAAAATTCACATAAGCATAGCGTTTGCATAGTTTTGAAATCAATAACAATGATTTGAAATCAACACTAAGGGTTCGATCATAACAAATATGTGTTGTATGAAATGATTACACCAAGGGTCTAACCACAACGTCAATGTGTTTTCATGAAACCAATGTGTCAAGGAAATCGATGAAAGAATATAGAACATCAAACCACCAATGTATTAAGGACTCAATGACAATCATTATAATATCATCACAATCTTATAAAAATGAAACAACAAAATAATGCCAAATGAGTAAAGATCTTGGGATCTTGCCAACTGTGTGACTATAATTAAATTGGAATTGCAATGAACACATAGACAAGAGTGACTGAAATAATCCAGTGATGATTTTAATGTGACTTCGAAATCAAAGTTTTCACGCTTGCAATCGTGAAAATGAGAACAAAGGCAGGTGTGCAAATGCACGAAATAATAGTGTTGTTTTATTCAAATATTGCGATGAAAATCAAGGGTTGCAAAACACTGGTGTAGGCAGCTTATAATTATAGGATAAAAATGTGAAATGGCTGCCAACAGGCCGATAGTTTTAGAGGGATTTTTTTGGGAGATTATTAAATATGAACTTGGTTCAATATAGGACAATAAGGTAGGATTAGGATAGATAAATGATAAATTATAAGGGTAAAATCCAACAATACCAACAAGGAGGATTTGTCTTGTCCAAAGATAACCTTTCTTCTTCACCTTATGAATCTTAGAATAAGGTATCATCAAAATTGAAAAGGAAAGTGACGAACCTCATCCTCTTCTTCTTGTGTAGGAGGAATAGGCTCTTGGATGGCTTCATCAGAGGGAGGACCATACATCAATACTTCATCATCGTGTTTAATATGTTCAGGTTCTCGTTCTTCGAACATGTATTCATTATCCTTGGTAAAATCATGAGTAATTTCTTGCTCTTCCTCATGGGATTGGAAACCCTCATTAGGATCCTTTTCCTAAACCTTTTGTTGGTTGATGACTTGTTCCCTTCCTTCAAATACCTCAAGGGAAACTAATCTCTATAGACTAAGAGTATCTGGGGTAACTTTGGGGTCATCAACTTCGATTTCTAGAGAAAATACGTGTTTTCTCTTGAATAAAGAGATATTCACCTCGATTTGTATGGTCATGTAATAGGCATCATTGATTGTTTTTGGCCCCTTTTTATTGAGGAGGAACCCTAAATGCACTAAGAGTGCATTGGTATATAGATAAACAAGGTACTTTTCTTCAGGATGATGGTTTCTAGGAATTTGATACAACAAGTTCTCAAACCTATCCTAGAATTCCCTGATAATCTCATTCTTAGTTTTTTTTATATACTCGAGTCTTTTTAGTAGCATTTGGATATCTTCCAATTTAGTACCCCATATCTTGAGAAAGGTTTATTATAAATGGTCCATAGATGTGATGCTAGCATCAGGGATATTGTCATACCATACCCTAACATTTCCATGAAGAGTGGAAGAGAAAAGTTTCATTGCCAAATCCTCAACATCATCATTGATAGGGTGGAGTTGAAAGAAATCCCAAAATTTATCCATGTGATTTTTGGCTCTAACCCAATTACTACTAGTGAATCTAGGGAGCCATTTTTCATACCTCGGGGGAATTTGCCGAGGGTAACCCAAAATTTTACTCATATCCAAGGGTTTAAAATTTCCTAGGTGCCATGCGAAGCCATGGTTGGATTTTTCATCAGTGGAGTCGCCAGATAATCCTTCTAGGGATCATCAAAGAGAAAATAGGGAATCACCCTCAGTGCAGTCACCAGCAGGGATGATTTTAAGGATTGAAATTTATTTTTAAATGTAGAAACCTTGGCGAATCTTACTAATCCTTCATATGTCAACTATAAATGTTTGGAAATATTTTTGTAAAAATATTCAAATTTCTAAGTAGTTTATATAGTTTTTATAAAATTTTGGCGACTTTTAGGGTAAAATAATTTTATACTATAGAATTTGGGTGAATCTTTTTTAAAATAGTGAATCTCATTTTTTGAAAAACCATGGAAAATTAGCCCATGAGCGAAATTTAGCCCCTAAAATCATCCATGAGATTCACCAGATAAGCTTTGTGAAGTAAAGGCTTACTGAAAAAAGTGTCGTTTGAGGAATATTGACTCAAAGTTCCCTGACAATGATGCCAAAAATGTTATCGCACAATTTGTACTTGCCCAAAATCCCAAGCAGGGATGATTTTAGGGGCTAAATTTTGCTCATGGGCTAATTTTCCAAGGTTTTTCCCAAAAAAATATTCTCTATTCTAAAAATGATCCATCCAAGTTCTATAGGATAAAATTATTTTACCTTAAAAATCGCCAAAAAATTATAAAAGCTATACAAAATCCTTAGAAATTTGAATATTTTTGCAAAAATTTCACCAAACATTTATAGTTAGCATATGAATAATTAGTAAGATTCGTCAAGGTTTCTACATTTAAAAATAAATTTCCATCCTTAAAATCATCCTTGTTCCCAAGGCAAGTGGGTACAGAATTGGCGTAACTGGGAATAACCTATCACTATCACCTTAATAGGAGTTCCCTTTCTATTTAGGAGTGTGTCAAGACTACCCCAAGGGATACGTCCCCGGTGACCTAGGGGGTTTGAGAAGGTTAAGAAAAATAGTCACAAAGAAATCCTTCCCCTCTCAAAAATCACTCAAATCAAAGGTTTATTTTATGTCTTAAGGATGAAGAAAATGGATAATATTATGTACCTGCCCAAAACAAGACAACAAGGCAAACAAAGCACTTTCTAAGTACCAGATGATTGTTAGCACTTAATAAGACAATAAACCTTCATAAAATAAGCTAGATGATTATGAATTTGCAGCAATGCAACAGTTTATAACATCAATTAATATCTTATAACAACCACAAGATTCAAGCCTTGAAATTGTTTGGAAAAGATAATAAAAAGTGACTTTCACTAGGCAAATTGTCACAAGCAAAATTGGCAATGATTAGCTAGCTTTTAATGTCACTTTTGCAGATATTTTTCTACAGTTAGATGGATTTAGCTATCTTTTGCAATAGTAGCAAGTTTAAATGGTCAAAAGTACAAGAAAACTACACACAAAACTAGCACTTACCTAGTAAATTCACTAGCAATTATCACAATTGAATTTTGATTGTTTCTAGTGCAAGTTATGTGGGTAAATGTGCCAAATTAATGTATGTTTATATGACTGTAGCAATGTTTTGCTAAAAAATAAAGTAATCTTAGGAGTTAGTCTAATTTAGGGTTAGAAAAAGTTAGTAAAGAGTTCAAGGATAAGAGTATAAGTGTTTGCTTGATCAATCACCACTTGTAGAAGGTAGTCTAGTGCCTTTCTATGGTAAATACAGTCACTAATGGTAGCATAAAATCTTAATGGAAAGATATCAATGATAATAATATGTTGAAGGGTGGAGAGGATAAGAGAGGTTTTGGTATCACATGGCCTCAAAACTTCACTTCCAAGAGAAAATTTGCTAGAAAGTAACAAGGGTTAGGCCCTAGCAATTTTCTCTTTCCTTGAACAAAATGTAATATAATATGCAATTGGGAAATGGAAGTAGGGTTACTAGAGTTATACAATAGTAGGGATTTAGTATATACTTCAAATTAGGTTCCTTTCAAGAGATTTTAACACATGGAATATTATAGGGAAAAAGATAATAACATATGTCATTCCCCTAGGGTTTCAAGATAGAAACTTCATAATCTTAGACATGAAACAAGTAAAAATAACCATAGAATTCATTCACAATAAAGAAATACAGAATTTCCACTTAATTCACAAAGAATTATCTAGCAAATTACCCTAGTTGAAGATCCTCCACAAGAAAATAGCCAAAATGCACCAAAAATTGCCTCCTTCAAGAAGTGCACACCACTAGTTTCAACCAATAACACTTAAGGGAGGCCGAATTTCATACCTCTCTTGAGTGATGAATGAATATTGAAAAAATATAAGAGTTTTATCTCTTATTTATACAATGACAATGACCTTTAATTGTCTTTTAGGTCACAAAAGGCCGACATGGCCAATTTACATCAAAAATCCAGTTTTTACATAAAATTAACATTTAAAACCCTAATTTGACTTTAGGGATGACAACATGTTCCTCTTAGGGTGATGTTAGGCCCCATCATGGAACTCTAGGCCTCAAAACTGAAATGTTAGGCCTCAAAACACATCAGAATCTACCACATGTGCCAACTAGGACCAAACCTTCCTCATGCCAAACCCTAACTGATGATGTCAAGGGCCAATATGATGAGGTCAGAGACCTTCAAGGGACAATGTCATGGTAGAATGGAAATACCCCCCTGGTCTAGGCCTGCTAGAGTGTCTCGGGGGAAGCATTCTTCTTCTTTCTTGGTGCCATCCTCTAGTGTCTTTCTTCCCCATTTTGGGGTCACAACATCCATTTGGAGGGATTTTATCCCCATGGAGGTCTGAGCTAATCATATCCCCATATGTACCTGTCCACCAAGCACATTCTTGCAACAAAAAAAAGTACGCCCTCCATGGGCTCATAAGTCACAAGGATCATAGCAATGCCAATCATATCCAATAATCAAACTACCCAAACATGTGCATCAAACCCCCCTTCACCCAGACAAATGATCAAAGACATTATGTAGTTTAACATACCAAGTTTGGAGAGGGTCTCAGGATGTCCTATTGGGATAATCCTCCTCAAGTTTTGGGTGTTTCCCAGTTGAATACTTATCTGGGTCATGCAAGTTTATGAAATGGTGGAAGGGAATGTTTGGGCAAGGGGTGCAGTGATAACAAGGAAATGTAGGTATTACCTATGGGTGCCTCTGTAGAGGGTGAGTTTCACCTTGTCATGGATGCTATTGTTTCCTAGCCCATTCAATGCCTTTTATTCTTTGTCTTATTTATTTTTCTTCTCAAGAGAATAGCTGGAGAGCACTGTCTTGGCGTGGTGACTAGTGGTGACAACGTTACCCACAAGCACTTCATGGAAATGAGAAGGTTGTATCATGATGAGACCCCCTTTCTCTTGGATATGCCACCAAGAGACACTACCCTAGTTTGGTGACCAGATATATGGTAGTTGCATACCTCTACATTCCCATGGACCTAATAGGCAGACTCATGATAAGACCTCCTATCCACCAACTAGATCTTGAGTTTTGTTTTATTTTATGGGTACCCTTTTCTTACTGAGAAGCCATTTATTTCTTTCTTTCGAATCCCTAGGTGAAGCATATCAAGGTTTCATTTTAGCTTTTAACTTTTTCCAAGTACTTTTACCCTCTGGTCCTTTAGTCCCTTCTTCCCACAAGGCAAGGTACAACCCTTACTAGTTTGGCAAACCTAGTGCCCGAACCAAGATAGGAGAATATGAGAGGGAAAATGATGAAAAGTGGTAAGTATGGAAGGAATGGAAGATGACCTTTCATAGGCCCACCTAGTGGCAACTCATCCCTAAGGGAACCAACTTACTAGGGCACTCTGTCAACCCCCCAGGTATGAACAAGTTAAAGAGCATAATTTCCAAGAAAACGATATGAAACAAAAGAGAGTTTAGTGCACATATTCAAATGATTTGAAAATAAGAGTGAGACATATAATGATACCCAGACTTTTTACTTGATGGAGAAAGACCCACTACTAATTCAGGATCAGGCTGATGGAATGGATGTTGTTGTTTCTGACAGATAGGATGCATTGAAGAAAACATGGGCCCGTTAGGGCCAATATCCAGTCATATGGTTCTTGGTACTCCATGTCTAGGACATGTGGGCCTCGAGACATAATATCCTTAGTTATCCCTAGGATAGGGGATAACATATCCTTTAAAGGGTCCACTCCTAAAACTCAATATGACCCTTTATGCTAATTGAATTATTAGAACTACTACCCGTTACCTTTTCAAGAATTGGTACAAAATATTCCATTGCTAATGCCTACAAATGTGTTGGAGTTCCACCTGGACCCATACGTGATAGGTTGTTTTAACCCTAGTCACAAACCTTAGAAACATAAAATTCTTCACATTTTTGTTATATTTCTTGGGAGACTAGATTGGGATTCTCGAACTCTCGAACTGCCATCTCAGATATCTTAGCTTCGATTATAGATAACATATTCAAGTTCTCCCTTTGGGCCAAATCTTATTAAATGAAGACTAATTCAACATAATGACATGACTCCCCTTTGAAATGTACTAATATTTTTTTAAAGAAGTCTTTTGACTCCCTAACCCCTGCTTTCTTTCACCAAACCTTCGTTGCAAAATGTAAAGAATAATTTGTTGCAATATGACCATAGAAATGACATCACACACATCTAAAAGGAATTTTGTAGTATTCCAAAAATTGTGCATGGAAAATATGACCTACCACTATCTCCATACTCTTATTTAAGCCTTCACCAATGTCAAATTCTACTAAAATTCTAACCATTGTCTGATAGGTGCTTACCTTGAAGGATTCATCAATGTCTATAATTCTTCCCAATGAATTGTCTATTTCCTTCAGAACTTTGACATATCACATCTCCATGGGAGACCTTGGAAATTTAACCCATATCTACATTCTTTTAGCCACCTACGACCATAGATCAAAACTCATCGAAAATGGCTTCATTGATAGAAAGGTCATTCCCAGGAACCATCTCCCCTTCAGGACCCTATTCAAATATTCTTCATATAGAAACTATAGAGCAGTTGAACCTCTTCCTAAAAGGTAAAAAAATGGTCGATACCCAAGATTTAGAGACCAGATATTTTGTATTGTCATTAAGGGAATAGTTTGGGATTTGTAGGCCATGGAATTTTCCAATCAAGGCTTTGCCAGAATATTCCATGGTTTTATCTGCCATAGGATCCCACCAAACACCATCCTCACTCTTGATTTAATTTTCTTCACAAGTTTCTTCACCCTTCTCTCTTTTGGTTCCTCTAATCTTTCCATGTAAATTTTATCAACCCTCTTCACTCTACTAATGGTTTCAATATCTAAGCCTACTCCGATAAAATCCAAACCAAGAAAGTAGAGATTTTTACACGAACTATCACCCCATTTGTTTGACTATTGTTATGAATGGATCACACCAAGAATCACCATGGAATCCTTCCCATATGACCTTTCAAGAATTGGGTGATTGAGAACCTTCTCCACTTTACTCCCTCCTTCAATGTTCATAGTAGCAACATATGTTCCTTCTACTTCATCCATAGTTCCTCTTATAGTTTGATACCATTAAAAAGGATAGCAATAATGGAATTTTTTAGATCCTCCATGCAAGATAAGAGTCAGTAATCCCTTTCCACTTTTGTTGGAAATTCTAATGTTTTCTCCAAACCATTCCCCACAATGTTCACTATTGAAACATGACTAGAATATTCACCTAAGAAAGACAAGTGTGAACGAGTCTTGAGAAATATTGGACATCAATACATGGGATCTTTAGAGTAGTCTAGAAGTTTTTTCATACCTATCCATTGGACTAGTCTAAACTTGCAGAAACCCTCTCAATTATATATGGAAATACGTTATGCTTGCAATAGATATACATCCACCATTAAAATCATGAAGTCAAACTTGCAGACAAGAACAATAAAGATATCGAATATATATGAGAGTGATATTGTACTACACCTCATCTAGGGTATTTTTTAGGGGTGAATTTTCACCAATTAGCTATTATCTACAATCATTGTCCAAAGTCATATCTTGATCCAGGGGATCAAAAAATGCTCAAAAATCAAAGTGTTTCAAATTTCTCAAAAATGGTTTCATTACATAGATATCTTCCTCACGATCCCAATGCAACTTGAATGGGATCAAACAGAGTATGTATGGAAAATATATGGTGTTTTGTTTGTTTTCCCAAACAAGCGAAATTTGATGACTGTACAGTCCCTATAGGATGACATGGAAACAGACCATATAGTCCGTACAACTATATAGATTATGTGTCATGGACACTTGGCAGAGTGATGTGGACCAACCAGTGGTCGACACGTCACAGGTGATAACTGATTAGGTGGAATAATGTTTGGGTGCCACATGGCCCACTCAAGGGCCACCATGTGGCACCCCACCGACCTGTAAAATGTTAGTTGGAATCTGTGGGGGTTGAACCCTTGACCTCCGAGTGAGTGGAAAGAGTGTAGGTCGAACCTACCAGTCCGCATGTTGGGTTTTTCTTACCCATATATGGTGCACAAACCTTTTAAGTTTGAATGGGCATTTTGTTTGGCAGAAAAAGGGTTGGGTCTTAACCCCAGCTCGTGGTCACACTACCGGTTTTAATACCATACAACCATAGCGGGCATTAGGAAAATTTGGGGGGCAATAGCTGATGGGTGCGAGAATTTAGCCCAATACCCAGAGACCTACCTGATGGGTGCGAGAATTTAGCCCAATACCCAGAGACCTACCTCCACATGACCATAACCTCCAGAGTTAGGTGCTAGAATTGCACTGATGGTGCACCGAAATCTCCCACAACACAGAATGTGCATGAGAGTTATGCTTGGAGAGCGAGAGTCAAGTTTTTGCATAGTGTGTGCATTTTGGAGGACAATTAACTGTAGGTTTTGGGGAAAAACCTTCAAAGAAGGATATTTTTCTCATTTTTTCGCTAAACTAGGTGCAGAAAGATCCTAGACAAGGGTTTTTGGACATTCTGGAGCCATTGGAGCCATATATTTTGCATTATGAGAATTTTAAAGCACTCTTTTAACACTTTTGAGCATATAATGAAAATGATCCATTGGAAGTTGGACCAGGAGATGTATCCCAAGAGAGGGGTGAACTCCTTTATCATTCTTTTGTGTTATGTTCTTATTTTGATGGTTGTTTATGATTGTTTATGTTGTTCATTTTAAGTAAAAAAAATCAATAATTTCATGTGCTTGCAACTTGATCCAATTGCCCAGGACACATACATTTTCCACTTGCAATTTTGTATACACAAACCTTTTCATCTTCAGATCAAGTTGGTATCAGAGAAAAGGTTTTTGAAGGTTTGATTTGTTTGCAAGTGTTTTTTTTTTTTTTTTCTGATGCTTACAAGGTTGAAGCTCACAAGAGGAGAAGGGAAACTTGTAGAGCCAAGTTCTCAACTTTCAAGAAGGATAACAATACATTCACCTAAATATTCAAGGAGGCATTCACCAAGTATGTCTCATGAGGAGAGTCATGAAATTCCTACTTCAGAAGAGGAAAATTTCATAAAAGCCTTTTATTATATGAAAAAAATGGTGAAATTTCTATTTGAAGAAAGGAATGCAAGGCTGCAAGGAGAAATCTCAAACCCTCCAAAAGGTGATGAAGGTAATGGTGATAAAAATACAAAAGGAAATGTAGGAAATGGTGACACTCCACCTCCTTCACCTCCATCTTCCACTTCTTCTACCATTTCAGAAACACCTCCAAATTATCCAAAAGAACATGGTAAAATTCCTCCACAAACTCCTTTTGTTAAGCTTGATATTAAGTTTGAATTGCCCATGTACAATGGAGAAGTAAATGATGAGAAATTGGATAATTGGATTCATTATATTGAAGTGTATTGTAGGATACAAAGAATCCAGGATGATGAAACTAAGATTCAACTTTCTTCTCTTAGATTGGAAAGTGCAACACTCATTTGGTGGGAAGAAAAAACTCAACAGGCCATGAAGAAGCATGGTAAGGTTTTATCCTCTTGGAATGATTTTATTGTTGCAATTAAAAGGAAATTGTATCCATTAGCATACATGCATAAAGCTATAATGGATTGGAAAAACTATAGACAAGCTAAAGGGAAAAATGTGCAAAGCTACACTGAAGAATTTAGGAGAAGAGATTTTATTTTGGGTATAGATTTATCTTCTCAAGAAACTTTACTCAAATACATTGGACGATTGCATAGATATTTGAGACACACAATTCTCATGTTTAACCCTACAAATCTAGATGAAGTTTGTGTACAAAAAAATCATTTAGAATCAAGAGGGAAGAATTCTCCTCAAGAGGGCAGAGAGAAGTCATTTTATAATGGAGACAAAGGAAAGAGTAAATTCAAAGGACACATAAAGAAGAATGATTCGGTCAAGAAAGAGGGAGAAAAACTTACATGTAAACACTGTTCAAAAGATGGCCACAATGAAAACCATTGTTGGAAACTTCATCCTGAAATGAGACCCAAAAAGTTAAACAACAAAGGGAAACCAACAACTGTTGCAACTACACAACATGCTTTAGGATCTGATTTAGGAGATGAAACAAAAATCAAAGCCATGGGTTTTCAAGGTAAGGACTCTATTGCTAGTACTAGTTGTTCAAGTAGTAGCCTCAATGAAACTCAACATGAAAAAGAAAGAATAGAGATTTTCCATATAAGGGTTATTTCAAAGCATACCAAGATATATACTCTATTTGATACTGGTTCTCAAGAAAACCTTGTTTCCGAAGGCACTGACAGGAAATTGAATTTGGAAAAAACTCCTCATCCTAAACCATATCCTCTAGGTTGGATATGTGACAATGAAAAATTGCATGTGACAAAAAGATGTAAACTTAGATTTTTCATCATTGCAAACTTTATAGATGAGGTAGAGCTTGATTTCATTCCATTGGATATTTATGGTATTTTTTTGGGAAGCCCATATTTATATGATAGGATAGACATATTTCATCATCATGAGAACAAATATAATTTGTTTAAAACTGGAGTTCAGTACATTGTTAGAGCACATACCAAGAAGTTGAATTTGTCACTTGTAAATGCTGGACAAATGAAGAGATTAGTCAATGCTAGTAATAATTTTGTACTCTTGATGATCAAACCCAAAGACAATGTTGAAAAAGAAGCTTTACAAGGATGTGATGCAAAGTTAAAATATGATTTGTATGAGATTGTTAACAAATATGATGAGATGTTTCAGGAACCCAAAGGATTTCCTCCTAAAAGAGGTATCCAACATGAGATCCATTTGCAGCAATATTTTCCTCTTCCAAACATTGGCATGTACATGATGTTAGTCATGGAGAATGCTGAAATCAAAAAACAAATCCAAGATTTAATTGACAAAGGGGTTATCATGCCAAGAACATTGCCATGCGAGTCACCAATTGTTTTAGTACCAAATAAATATGGTACATGGTGCATGTGTGTAGATTTCAGAGCCTTGAACAAGATTACGGTAAAGAATAGTTATCCTCTTCCTAGAATTGATGATTTTCTTTATCAATTGAAAGATGCTAAGTATTTCACTAAGTTGGACTTGAGAGGTGGTTATCATCAGATTATGATTGCTAAAGGAGACACATGGAAGACAACTTTCAAAACAAACCAAGGTTTGTATGAATGTGTGGTTATGCCATTTGGGATTTGTAATGCTCTTACAACATTCACAAGAGTTATGAATGATGTTTTAAGGCCTTTTCTTGATGATTGTGTAATTGTCTACTTGGATGACATATTGATATTTAACAAATCTTGTGAAGAACATGTTAGGCATGTGAAGAAAGTCCTAGATGTCTTGAAGAAAGAAAATTTGTTTTTAAAGATGTCTAAATGTGAGTTTAGAAATACCTCACTTGTTTACTTGGAACATATTGTTGGAGGAGGAGAATTGAAGATAGATCCCTCAAATATCAAGGTCATTTTAGATTGTCCCAATCCCAACAATGTAACAGAGGTTAGAATATTTTTGTAGTATACCTAGGGAGGTAATATGGGGTACCTAGGGAGATACCGAATGGGAATTTAGTTATGTGTTATTAGTGGAAGTCATTTAATATATGGGAATGTGGTCATTCAATGTAAGGTAGACTAGGTCCACTATATTAATAAAGGCCCACTATGGTAGTTGGATGTAATAAATGTGAGAAGGCTCTCTAGAAGGTTCCT
>SNQJ01S0026979.1:85208-108084 GCA_010110895.2 Picea sitchensis
CCTTCCATAAGGATTAATATATGGTGTTACCCTACCTCAAGGGTTTTCTCTATTTCTTGTGTTCATGTTATGGTGAATGGTTTATGGTTTATTCTTGGTATTATTGAATTATATTTGCAGATCTGGTATAGGTACTTAACACTTTTTGTGAGCAACCCAATATTGGATAATGTTTATTACTAATGTTTTTTCAATTGTAGCTCCACTACATGTCATGACAAACATTAAGCAAGTTTTCCAACGGGGAGGCAAGAAACAAAAAGATTTTTATGCATTGAAGGAGAAAACTAGTTCAACTCCAGTTCTTGCACTTCCTGATTTAAGACAGCCATTTGAGATACAAATAGATGCAAGTAACTATGCCATGGGAGTAGTCTTGTTGCAACATGGTAATCCCATTTGTTATCATTCTGAAAATTTTAATGGTGTTGTGATTAATTATCCTACATATGAGAAGGAGTTATATGCATTGGTGTAAAGTGTGAAAAAATGGAAACACTATTTGTTGGGAAAATAAACTATTATTTACACAAATCATCAACCATTGCAATACTTACAATCACAAACAAATCTACAACAAGCATGACACTTCATATCGATGGGTTTCCTACAACAATTCCTCTTGGTTATCAGGTATAAGAAAGGTATTTATAAAAAAGTTTTTGATATTCTTTCTAGACCTATTGTTAGTGCTTAAGTTATTCTTAAGCATAATTCTATCAAGCATGAGAGCTATGTTGAACATTATGCTTTAGGTGCTGATTTTAAAGAGGTTTATGGAACTTTGTGTCATTCTAACCAAGTTGAGGAATTGGATTACCATGTGCATGATAAAATTTTGTATCATCTTGGCAAGCTATGTATTCCATAGGGTGAAAGAGTCAACATCATAAAGGAAGCACATTCTTCTCTTATTGTTGGCCACTTTGGTGTAGGCAAGGCGGTGGTTAATTTGCACAGGGATTATTATTGGATTAAAATGAATGAAAGTGTTTCAAGATATGTAAGAGGATGTTCTTTATGTGCTACAAGTAATCCTAGCAACATAAAGTTAGGATTGTATACTCCCCTTTCGGTTCCTTCTCACCCTTGGTAAAGCATTTCCATTGACATTGTAGGAGGATTACCTATGTCAAAAAAGAATCATGATTATATTTATGTTGTGGTTTATTGTTTCAGAAAAATGTGTATTTTGATGCCTTGTAAGAAGCAGGTTACATCTAAGAAAATGACACAATTTTTCTTTTAACATGTATGGGTACATTTTGGGTTGCCCAAATCTATTATTTCTAATCAAGATTCTTGATTTATTGGGAACTTTTGGTCAAGAATCTAGGCACTCATGGACACTGTTATCACATAAAGTTGTCAAAGGGTAGTAGGACGACCAAGTCCTTTGTTGTTCACAAATTTCCAAACGCAACATTCAAAGAAACCCATTTCAGGCTTAAAATACAAGCAGCGGGCGGGTTCATTTTTCAATGGCGGAGATCCCAGGAGCAGTTCAAATCTGCGACCCTCAAGCATTCAGAATTATAAAGTTGTGAAAGGTTTAGTTCCATACAGAATCCCAAAAATTAAAAATCAAGGACCGCATGTCCTTCTCCAGCAGATGGGCATGATTTACTTCATATTTCGAGTTTCAGGAGTTTTGGCACTTCTCCTCTCGATTTTCTCTGAAGTTCTTCTCCTGGAATGAACAAAACTCTACCACACGTCTAGGCCATCAACGAATAGGGTTTCAACTTTGTATCTCTTTGGTGCTTTGGAAAACTCTTAGTCAATGACTCCTCTATCCCCTCTCTCCCAAGTACATGGATCTTTGTCGCATGTCTGTCTCCAACAGATGATCATGATTTGATTCGCCATTTCGGGTTTCAGGAGTTTTGACTCCTCTCTTTTTGGTTTCCTCTGGAACACATTCCTGTGGAGTGCATGGATATCTGTCGTGTGTCCTCCTAGATCCAATGGCTCAGATCTACTCTAAACTCCAGAGCTTCGATGTTCTCTCTCTCTCATTGTTTTCAAAATCCCGAAGTGTTTATGCTGCGGGTTTCAGTTCTTTCGCCACCTATCCATCTAGCACTGACACATGGCACTTATTTAAAGATTTTTTGGACATGTCTTCAACCTATTTTTGAATGACACATGTCACCCCTCCATCCACGACATGTCATCATAGATATGTTAGTTGGCCACATCAGCGGCGGGAGATTATCCTCCGGGATGTATTCTTGTTCAAGCGCCAATATTAACACCATCTACATGCGCAGTTTTAATGGATCCTAGAATTAGTGGGTGGATAAAATTTAGCAGGGGCACTAAATTGGCAGGGCTGCCCAAATTGCAGAACGTGACTAGATCAATGACCACGCTTCATTACGAGGACATGAATTTCTCAAGCATTAAAATCTGTGAGCGGTCCCACAATGGAAACCATGGTATAGTAAAATAGCTATGTGGCGAAAGTTGGTGAATTGCAGGCTCAAAAGTGGTGTGGGTCCAAACCTCCTTCGACGACCCCACATTCACATGCTTATAAAATTAGAAATCTGAGAGCATCACATGGCCGCACGCTAGGAATTAATCCTCATTGTGATCCTGAGAAAAAAACAAGTTAATGAAAAAGGAGTGGTGGTTGAAACATCGACTCACTCCATAAATAGAAGGCATGGAGGGTCTGGTCATGGAGACAGAGTTTTCAGACTAGGGTACAACACTGGATGGTTTCTTCTTGCAGGCCCATACTGATATGATCTTGTGTCTAATAGGAGGAAGCACGCACAACCTAACAGAGGGAGGCGTAGACAAAAGGCTTTGAATGGAATGGACAGATCACACTCCTATCAATTGTGAACTGATCTGATTATAAATAGATCAGTTCAATATTTTTTAAAGTTCATCAACTGGTTGAGCAGAGCTCCCTGTTTTGTAATATTTTGATAACAAAGTTTTTCTTTGGTTTTGTATGAGATTTGAGACTTTCACATTAATAGAAGTCATTTTATTTCATCATCTTGTTTAATTTGTGCTGAAACACTCGTGCATGGAGGATACATATGAGCATTGTAGTTGTATTGCAATGTAGGTTTGATTACAGTATTGTTGTGACCAGTTTTAGTTGGTTTCTTTGTTATCTAGTTTCTTCTTATGCTGAAATGCTCGTGCATGGAGGATCTAGACGAGTTGTTGTATTTTCATGGTAATGGAGGTTTGATTATTATGAAACTATGATATATTTCAGTTTCTGAAACTTAAGTTCAAGAGTCCTCTTGTGCCTGAGTTTTTCTTCACCAAGCTTCTTGAAGGACAGATGCTCATGGCAGACTTGTCCACCTTTCTCACTAAGTCTTCCCTCTGCTCACCTTTAACCTTAAACCACTTACTGAAGTTAATGAGGACCTCATTTCCCTATGCATTGCTTGTCCAGTTTCTATGTTAAAACATTATTGTACTCAATTTTGTCCATTTGACCTCCATTCTTAAACCTACCTCCAAAAACATTTTGATGGGTACTAGGCTTATCCTCTTGTAGTCTGAAGAAACCAAGTTGAAAAATAGCACCACATTTCATCCACAAACTGATGGTCAGACAAAAGTGGTGAATACAATAATAGTACATCTTCTTCGTGGTTACTGCAACGAACATACTAAGATTTGGGATGAGCACCTACACTACATTCAACATGCTTATAACCAGGATAAGCATTCATCGACTCAAACATCTCCATTTGAGGCATGTTTTGGTTACTTGCCAAAATATCCTGTAGATTTTATCTTTGGGAAGGATATTGCAATTTATGGTCATAATGAAATTGATAGAGCAAAGAAGTTCATTGAACAAATTCAATTGGTGCATAAAATGGTACAAGAATAGTTGGAAAAGAGCCAAGCCAAGTACAAGACAAGACATGAAAAGCATCATGTTGATCACAGTTTCCAAGTTGGAGATGAAGTTTTTATTTACATTATTAAAGAGAGGATTAAAGGAGAAGGAAAAAAGATGAAACCAATTAGATATGGACCTTTTAAGATTCTTGAAAAAATTGTTAACAATGCCTTCCATTTGGATTTGCATCCTTATATGCAAATGTATGCAGTTGTTAATGTTGATAATTTGATATTGTATGAGCCTCCTTTGATTTATGATCAAGGAGAGCATGCTCATATTTCTTCGATAGAGGATTTCTCTCCAAAATATCTTTCAAAATTGCATGAGGATACAATCCTTGACAGAAAGACAAGAACTTCAAAACGAGGGAATGTGGAGTACCTTTGTGTTGGTCTCAAAGGCACAAATCCAAGAAAAGATAAATGTATTAAGGTTGGAAGGGTGAGGGAACTATAACCTAATCTACAGATTGAATGAAAATAGTCTTTTGGAGTTCCAAAATATTCCTAATGGGGAGGAGTGATCCAAGGGATAAAAAAATGCTCAAAAATCAAAGTGTTCGAAATTGCTTGAAAATGGTTTCATTGCGTATATCTCATCTTAATGATCCCAGCACAACTTGAATGGGCTCAAATGGAGTCCATATGGAAAAGATATGGTGTTCTGTGAGTTTTCCCAAACATGTAAAATTTGTTGACTGTACAATCCGTACAGGATGATGTGCCAGTCGACCGTACAACCATACAAATGATGTGGCATGGACACTTGTCAGAGTGGCATGGACCATCTAGTGGTCAACACGTGGCAGGTGGAAGTTGATTAGGTGGAAAAATGTTTGGGTGTCACGTGGCCAACTCAGAGGCTGCCATGTGGCACCCCACCGACCTATAAAATGTTGGTTGGACTCCGCGGGGGTTGAACCCTTGACCTCTGGGTGAGTGGAAATAGTGTAGGCCAGACCTACCAGTCCATATTCCAGGTGTTTCTTACCCGTATATGGTGAGAAAACCTTTTAAGTTTGAATGGGAGATTTGTTTGGCGAAAAAAGGGTCGGGGCTTAGACCTATCCCATGGTCACACTTTCAGTTTTAATACCATACAACCAGAGTGAGGGAAAAGGTGGGGGGTCATATGATGAGTGTGGGTGGTTAGCCCAACACCTGGACACATACCCCCACGTGACCATAAACTCCAGAGTTAGGTGCTGGAATTGCGCTAACGGCGTGCCAAAATCTCCCACAACCCAGAATGTGCGCGAGAGCTAGGTTTGGAGAGAGGGAGCCAATTTTTTGCACATTGTTTGCGTTTTGGAGGACAGTTTGACTGTAGATTTTGGGGAAAAACTTCAGAGAAGGATATTTTTCTCATTTTTTGGCCAAACCAGGTGTAGAAAGAGCCTAGACAAGGGTTTTTGGACATTCTGGAGCCATCTATTTTGCATTCTGAGCATTGTAAAGCATTGTTTTAACACTTTTGAGCATATAATGAAAATGATCCATTAGAAGTTGGACCAAGAGATGTATCCCAAGAGAGGGGCGAACTTCTTTATCATTTTATTGTTTTATGTGATTATTTTGATGGTTGTTTATGACTATTTATGTTGTTCATTTTAAGTTAAAAAAACTCAATAAGTTCATGTGCTTGCAACTTGATCCAATTTCCCAAGACACATACATTTTACACATGCAATTTTGTATACACAAACATTTTCATTTTCATATCATAGATGGAACCAAATATAGTAGCCAAAGTTGTGATCTAGAGTCATAATTTTATCTAGGATACAGATTTATTGTCATGCTCTAGAGAAGTGAATGGAAGGAACATTGATCTAGATTGGTTTCCTCTAATATTGTGGAGACCAAAGGGCCTCTCAATCAAGAGGAGTGATCTGAAATGGATTAGAACAAGTGAATGGTTGTAAGTCTTAGTACCTAAGTGTAATTCGTCAATTAATGAGGGCGGGGAAATGATAAAATACAATGCAAGTTTTAAAAAATTAAATGAAACAAAAGAAAGGAAAAACAAAAAATTAAATAAAACAAGAAAATGAAAATAGGAGAGAGAAAGAGAGAGGAATGGAAAATGAAAGGTTAGTCTCTTTTCCTTCCTATTACCCCAAATTTTCCTATATCTTCTTGTAACTTAAATATCAATGGATATTTTGGTCCAAGAGGAGAGAATATAAAGGAGGAGGAGCTATGTTGTTATGAGAGTGTTAATGGTTTTTGGATGGAATTTCTATCCCAATTGTGTTAAGTGAATGGATACGATGATTGCATCTCTATTATTCAACTCCATAGTTTCATTCTCAATTGGAAATTGAAGAACTTCAATAGATATGTTGTGTCCACTATTCAATTTGCAAGAGGTTTAATATGTAATGTTTCCACTAACTAATTTTTTCATTATTTTAGTTGGATTTCTAATTTCTATCTAGCAAATTTGGTGTGTGTTGAATACATACACAGTCATAGATTCCTTCACCTAGTCATACACAACAATTGGAAGAGGTTTCAAAGTTATACATTTCACATTGAGAATATTGGAGGTTACACAAAGATATATCCATATCTTGGAGGCCATCCACATGCCATACATACCATACACAACTTGATACATTGTCTTATTTATGTTGTTGGGAATGTGCATGGGATGAACCATTCACTAGTTAGTAACATGTGCCATCAAAAGAATGGTCGAGTGGGATCGTAAATGCATTTAATTTCTATCCATTCATGCATTTTAGGTTTCATGTATTTTGGCATATCATGTATAGGGCATTTTCTTGTTTTGTTTTATTGTCACCTTCTCATGAAGTTGTTCCACATAAGTGTTCAATATTGGCCATGTCTCACATGTTTCAATTGACATCCATCTCATATTTTATAATTAGTATCCGTATCATATGTATTAATTAATTTTTATCTCATATGTGGTTTAATTAATATCCATATAACAATAGTTTTAAATAATTTCCATTTCATATAGGAGTATCAGTTGAATGGAGTTTGATCATAGGAACATGAAACTTGTGAAGACATTGTGAATTATATGCTAATTTCCATTTATAAATACATACATGGTACTATTTTATTTTAGAAGACAATGTATATGTGTGTAAGATTTGCATAGTATTAAAAGTTTGAGTTGAAGTATGTTTTTCCTTATTACCATAATAATACATTGTAATTATTGTTTGCTTGACTTTAGGGTTGAAGTAGTTGATCATATTGTTTCCAGAATTTCATTTTTATGTTGATTTGGTTCCATTGAGAATAAATCTATAATCCTTGTATGTAATAAGTTTTGTAGGTTGATGTTTATCCCTAACAAGCTTCATCAATAGTTGGCACCATTAGTTGGGTGGTCTTTCCCAAAGCATTGAACATTGGAGAGAGGGATACAAGCCACTACAATCATAAATGAACACATGCACACACCGAATATTGTGAATATATTTTTAGGGCCTAAGACCCTTATT
Source organism: Picea sitchensis (assembly GCA_010110895.2). NCBI lineage: Eukaryota > Viridiplantae > Streptophyta > Pinopsida > Pinales > Pinaceae > Picea > Picea sitchensis. Next base: position 92,585 of record SNQJ01S0026979.1, read on the forward strand.
TTTCTCCCTCAACCATCGTACGGATCCTAAGACACATTATCATTATGAAACACACATGAATGATACCCATATTCCTAGTAGGAGGCCAATTTCAAACCCTCAAGAGGTTAGTTGTGGTGGTTTGAGGCATCACCAAGGGTATCCTTCACCTCTAAGTGGCGATACCAGTGACATTAGGAGGATATGAGTTAATATGTATGGGAACTGGGGTCCTTTACATGTTCAAGTGAGGAAACTTGAGCCTTCGGCCATAAATGAAGCTTTCAGGTATTAAGGGCCATGCAATACATCTGAAACCACCACATATAACCTACCAATGACATCCTTCGAATATGGGTGATGATATTAGTGACATTAGGAGTATTTAAACAATAGTTATTAGTCTTGGGGCCTTGGACATGGTTTGGAGAAGAACCCCAATAATTAGAATGTAAATAAAGATTATAATCATATAGGGTGAAGAACAAAGACTCAAACTATCAAGGATAAAAATAACTCCTCAAAGCACTAATGCTACTTTTCCAAAGGCTAGGGGGGTGGGGATCATTAGAATGTGTACAAAGGATTAGGCCTTATGCATAAATGTCTTATTAGATTTGTAGAAGTTCTAAAGGTATAGAAAGTCATCCTTTGCAACTACCTCTTCTATTTGATCCTAGTCAATCAAAATACCTTACAGAATGCACCTTTACGCATTCTCGTGACCAATGACCTTTGGCATGATTCCTCATTATTGAATTAAAAACACAAGGATTTAAATTCCCCATTTACAGTTTGTTGCAAAATTACCTCAACCTCAAACGAAACACTCCGTAGAATGCCTTCATTTTTGGACAAAGGTGAATCTCGTTCCTGAAATCAAATACTATGATTTTAAAAACAGGGCTCTGAAATCACTTGCTCAAATTTGGCATTAATTTGGCCTTCGTCTTGGCCCTCTTACATTCAATTGACCATAATTAACATTAATTTGGCTTCCGTCTTGGCCCTTTGGCCACACTCAACTTCTCTCGCACATACACCTCTTTCTCACTCTGTCTAATTCCTTATCCAATACCCTTAGGTGTAAAACAAATTAAAAAGGAAGGATTCTAACACCATAATTTGGTTCAAATCCTAAAATATATCTCTAAACAAACTCCTAGGATCCATTAGATCCAAAATATCCTCATTTATCCCTAAATCTCTTTCAAGCCTCAAAATATTCTAACAAGGCATATTCGATTACATATTTAGCTTTCCAAAACTATTCCTTCGTAACAAAAAATTTCTCAATCAAACTAACCTTATCATATGAAAATCCTTCTAGAATCTAATAAAGCACATAAATTACAATAATTTTAATTGAGGGAACCCACTTGTTATAAAGCTAATGTGCACCCAACCTGCATACCTAGCCTCAGGCCCTGCTATTTGTCAATTTCTTGAGCCAAGCTCTTCTAGAAATCCCTCTTTTTTGAGCCACACATGCCCTGGCCTTCTACAGACCACGTATGCACACATCCATATGCCTGCAATCCTTCTACAACCCATGTATACTGACAAAAGCACGAAAAATGGAAAGTTGCACATGGGAAATAGAGTTTTGGGAAATTGATAAAACCGTTTGATTGCCTATGGCCCGTCATTCAACTGGATAACTACCTATAAAATAAGGGGTAGGGGTCCCATTTAAAAAGAGAATAAGAAGAGTATAGAAACTCTGCCCCAATTTATCCCCCCCTTTGCCCCAATTTCCTGCAATTGTATTGTGAGTTTGAGTAGTTGGTGCATTGTGAAGAGGAGCCTAGGACCAAGTTCGAGGAGCAGTGATGACCACATATTGTAAAGTTTAGTCTTTTGAATATTAATACAAAAAGGAATACTTTTTTCGTCACACCATATCATGTGATCAAATTGTGTATTTATTTTATAATATTGTCACATCTAACCCAACAATTAGTATATGAAATGCATGTTTGCAGCTCTCTGTTTGTCCATGTGTGAATGTAGGTTAGCTTTGGGAGGAGGCTTGCATTCAAGGAGTGAGTTAAAGCAAAGGAAAAAACATCAAACGAAGGATTCAAGGTAGAGTTACCTAATATTTTTTGCACCTTTGTATTGCATGAATGTGGGGTTTTGTGTTGGGAGAATAGGAAAACGTAGAGGCTTTTAAATGGTCATTTTCTGCATGCATGATTATAGCCCTTATATGCTAAGTCCATAATCGATATTTCCCACTCACATCACCACTCTCTTGGTAAACTCAAATACCCCTAAGGCCTAGTCAACAAGGTCTATTATGGAGGTAAAATTCTCCTACATCACAACACATACCCAAACTACTTGTTGCATCTGTGTTGGGACATGTTAATTTCTCTCCATCCATTATTTCTAATACCTGGATCCAACATTTATCAACATATTCTATAATTCACTTTGGATTACATTGGATACAAGGATTGGCCCATCCAGAACCTTTCTTACAAATATCAATATTCAAACAAAGGTTGTATAATCACAAGCACTCAGACACTTGGAATGACAATTTGGATTTCATAACACAAGTACAACAAAGTTGAACACCATTGTATAGGTCACAACCCATTTGACATCGTTGGATTACTGAGAGGGGGGTGAATCAATAATAGAGCAATTATAATCCTTTTTAAACCAAATAATCTAAGTGTTATATCAATGTGGAATTATCATCCAATAATGATCAATGAAAAAATGAACAATCATACACATACATAATACACCGGTGTTTTACGTGGAAACCCAAAGCGGGAGAAAACCACATAATGATTTTTCTTACATGTCTTAAAGAATTACATTCATTGGAAGCACCAACTTCCTTTTTTTTCCAGCTGCAATTGGAAGGAGGCTCCAAGCCCCTAGTTTCTTAGGCTACAACCTGAGGGAAGATCCAACTCCCCAATTCTCTGGCTACAACCAGAAGGAGGCTACAACCCTCTATGTTCTCTGGCTAGAACCGGAAGGCGGATACAACCACCTGTCCTTGCCTCGTCCAACCGCACTAAAGTAGAAGTAGAATGATGAAACCACTGTCACACTATCACTATGAGATATAACACTTTAAACCTGTACCAATAAGCCTGAACCATGCATCAACCATGTATCAACCTGTACGTCAACCTGTAATTAACCTGTACCATAAACAAGTGCATCAACCATGCACCAACCTGTACCAAATAACCTATAATCAACCTCTACCATAAAAAACTACAACCAACCATGTACCAAGTATGTACCAATCATTTTTCAACTACTCATCAACTATGACTCATCAATATGTACCAACATCTTCAACTATACACCTCATGTATGTGCCAACTCATCAACTATTTGTCTCAACCATGTACACAACATGTACCTTAACCAAAATCCCTCATCAATTTCATCATCAAAATATGATTTGTAACTCTGTAATAAACCTGGTGTATATGATCACATACGTACAAACCTTCCTTAACTTTAACAACAAGAGACTAGCATTTTCATCAAACTTTTCTTTAATCTCACATGACTAGTTTTGGATTAGTCAACAACCCTAAATTGAAATAATCATAAATTTGTACCTATAATGAATAAAGATATGAAACTAATACATAATGTTCTTCAGTGTGTTTTATGAAATTCCTCCAGGTTTCACTACTTGGAACCTCTCAGAAAATGATTTATATAAAAAATGGTATACATTTGTGAATTCTAGATTATTGTAGAGAGCGACCTTGTAGAGCGTGCCCCACACGAAATATTTTCTGAATTGATATTAAACTATTGCATAACATACTAAAGGCCATAATATAACCAACACATTTGGTCATACTGAATTTAGATCTGTTATGAAGACGTTATGACGTTTTTACCTAAAACAACTGTTTTAGACTAGTTTCAGGACTAGCTACAAACCCTATTTTCCACAGAGTGTAACTCCAAAAATACGACCCACAAGATGATTGTTTTTACCACAAATACTTGGATATGTTTCCTCAATTCCATATAAATTTCATGGTCTGAACCATTCTATAAAAAACGTTATTGCAAAAATGGTGAGATGACCTGTAAATAACATACCTTAGAAAGCATCATCAAAAGAATTTATCCTTCCTTGAATTCTGGCCTTCTTTTCTTCACCTTCCCTTAGAAATTCAACTTATATATCCTTTGGTTACCTCAGACACCTATATATATTCAATATTCTCAAGTGTGATCTGAAATGAGAGAGCCTTGCCTCTTATTTATACTCTCCAAGTAGCTTCCTTAAAAACATCTTCTAGGTCACTTTGGCCAATTTCCTTATTTTAGGGTTAACCCACTGCTAATTTATCCATTAAATTTATTATTTAAATAATTCATTTGTATTCACTTTGAATTATAGTACGCTCATCACTTCACTTTATTTTTTACCTTCTAAAATCTCTTAAATCACTTTGACTACTTTGACCTTTTGGGGCTTCTAAATGACATATGAGGGTCTTCCAACTTCATAAGGCCATAACTCTCAAACCGTGAGGAGTTATGTGATGTTACACATACCACCAGAAATGGAATGACATGTAATATCCATATAGAATAGTATTACCTACAAATATATAAAAACACATACCATTATCCATCAAACAAACTTACGTCCATTACCCAAACCTGGGTTCTCCAACTTCTCATTGCCATAACTCTCTAACCGTGAGGAGTTATGTGACGTTACACATACCACCAGAAATTGAATGACAAGAAATATCCATCTAGGATAGTTTCACTGACAAATTCACTGACCTTCATATTATTATTCCACAAATAAGCATGGTTTCTCTAACCATACTTCTAGGATAACTCAATCCTCAAAGCATCTTCCCGTGAGGGATTTCACCATAAGGGTACCACTTTGGAGTTCATCCTTTGTGATATCCAAATTTTTTCAAGGGTTTACATAAATGACAACCAACCTTAATCAACAATATCCCCCTTTGGAATTGATGGAAACACTCTGATGCAAAACTTAAATTATGTCATGCAATATTGACGTCATATCACTCATGCTCCCCCTCGAAACATGTCTCTGTCCTCTGCATCTCTGTGACCATTTCTCCCCCTGGAACCATGCCTCTGTCCTTTGCATCTGATGAATCTCTCCCCCTTTGTCATCAATGGAAAAGGTATCTTTCCATCTAGGGCTTCTCCCCCTGACTGAATTTTCCTCTTTATGCTGCTTCCTCGTGTACATATAAGACATATAAGATAAGCATCCAAAATCATTCATTTTGGAGTAGAAATAACTCCGAGTCTCTGGTGAAGATACACAAAGGTTTCCCATGGAAGTTGTTTTGTAAAGATTTCTTCCACTTGTTCTTTTATGCCCACATACTCAACTCTAATGTTCTTTTCTGCAACCTTCTCCCGTAGAAAGTGATAATTGATTGGAATGTGCTTCATCTTGGAGTGCATCACCAGGTTCTTTGAGATACTGATGGTGCTTGTATTATCACAATAGATTGGAATGGGCTCATCATACTCAACCTATATATTTGTCAAAGTTTGGTTCATCCAAAGAACCCATGTACAACATGATGTTACTGCAATGTACTCTGCCTCGACTATAGATAAAGATATTGATGATTTTTTCTTTCTTAGCCATGATACTAAACACTCACCTAAGTAGAACATTTCTCCACTGGTGCTTCGTTGGTCATCAATACAACCTACCCAATCTGCATCTGTGTAGGCAATAAGTGATAGATCATTTCCTTTTACATACCATAATCAAAACTCTTATGTTCCTTTGAGATATCTGAAAATCCTCTTCACTGCTAATACATGTGATTCCTTTGGTGCTTCTTGAAATCGTGTCACCTGTCCAACTACCTGCATTACATATGGTCTAGATGTTGTCACATATAGTAGGTTGCCAATCATTGGCCTGTATTTCCTTTGATCTATAGACTTTGAATCATCATCTTTTCTCAACTTGCAACTGGTTTGCATGGGAGTGATAACTGGTTTGCAATATTCCATTCCAAACCTCTTTATCATTTCTCTAATATACTTGGTTTGAGAAATACAAATTCCTTGGTTTCTTTGATGTATCTGAAGTCCCGGAAAGAAGGATAGTTCTCCAAGTAATGGCATTTCAAATTCATTCTGCATATCCTTTTCAAATTTCTGGCTTAACCTATCATCATCACTACCAAAAATAATATCATCAACATAAACTTCAATTAATAAAATATTACCTTGACTTACCTTGATGTAGATTTTGTTGTCTGCACTTCATTTTCTGAACCCTACCTATTGTAGATACTTATCCAATCTAGAGTACCATGCTCAAGGAGCCTGTTTTAGACCATACAAGACCTTCTTTAATTTACACACATAATCTGTGTTCTCTCACAACTGAAATCCTTCTGGTTGTTCAATGTAGACTTCTTCTTCAAGTTCCCCATTCAGAAAATTTGATTTTACATCCATATGATACACTTTAATATTTTTGGAGCATGCATAAGCTAAAAACAAACGGATTGCTTCCATTCTGGCAACTGGGGAAAATGTCTCTTCAAATTTGATTCCTTCAATCTATGCATATCCTTTACATACCAATCTAGCTTTGTTCCTTGTAACATGTCCATATTCATTCAATTTATTCCTGAAAACCCATTTTTCGTCGATCACATTCTTATTCTTTTGTCTTGGAACCAATTCCCAAGTGTCATTTTTCTCTATTTGATCCAATTCTTCATCCATGGCCTTATTCCAAAATTCATCATTTCTGGCTTCTTCAAAACAGTTTGGTTCAATTGTAGATAAGAGTGCTAGGTGTGTTTGTTCTGGTGAATAGATTCTTCTTCTAGTCTCAACTCCTGCATCTTTGTTTCCGATAATCTGACATGAAGGATGATTTTTCTGTACTTGTCTACTAGGTGTCTTTGGAGACACTTGCTGAACTTGATCTTCTACTTCTATCGGATTCTCTTCATCTTCCTCTTATACTTGTTTTTCATCTTATGCTTCCTTTTCGAAAGGTTGTTCCATTGATTCATTTTATTCTTCCTTTGATTCTAGTATGCCTGTTTCATTAATTGTTACGTTGATGCTTTCCACAACTTTGTTCAATCTCATATTGTAACACTTGTATTCTTTCCTTGTGCTTGAGTAACCAACAAGTACTCCTTTGTCTACACGAGAGTCAAACTTTCTCATTCTTCCATATTCTCTTTTGATGTAGCATTTTCTTTCAAAAACTCTGAAGTGTTTCACATTTGTTGGTATTCCTTTCCATAGCTCGTAAGGAGTTTTTCCAGTGGTGTTTCTGAGCATTACTCTATTTTGAATATGAACTACTGTATGCACTGCCTGTGTCCAAAATATATCTGTCAATTTGGAATCCATTAGCATTGTTCGAGCCATTTCCTGTACTGTTATTTTCTTTCTTTCAACAACTCCATTATGTTGGGTTGTCCTAGCAATGAAGAATTTCCTTTTTATTCCATGACTGCTGCAGTAGTCCATAAATTCCTTTGAAGCAAACTCTCCTCCATTATCAAATCTCAAGCATTTGGTTTTTGTATCCATTTCATTTTCAACCCCTTATTGATCTTAAAGTTTTCAGAAGATTTTTGACTTATTCTTGAGAAAGAAAATTGCAGTCATTCTTGTATAATCATCAACTAATAACATAAAGTATTTCTCACCTTTTAAACCCTTTGTTGTAGTTGGTCCAACTAGATCAGTGTGTACAATTTTCAGTGGTCTTGTCATTGAATATTTCTTTGATTTGAGTTTGGTCTTTGTTTGTTTTCCTTGTTGACAATGCTTGCATAAAGTGTTGGTTGGTTTCGTGATCTCGAGAATTTCTCTGACTGCTTCTCTTTTGCTGACTTTGACAAGGTTATAAAAATGTATGTGACCCATTCTTCTGTTCCATAGCCAACTTTCCTCTTCCTTTCCTAGACCACACTTTTCATTTCCAACTTCACTTAACACATATATGTTTCTTGAAGTTGTTGCAGCTGTAGAAATCAATTTTACTGGATATTCTTTTCTTATCTCTCACTTTTGTGAATTGAAAGTAACCTTATGAACTTGGTCACACATTTGACTCACACTTAGAAGATTATGTTTCATATCTTCTACTAGTAGAACATTTTCTTCCTTTGTATTCTTGTTCCCAATTCTGACTGTGCCTTTTCCAATGATTTTAGCTAAATCATCATTTCCGAAGGAGACTGATCCATCTCTTTCCTTTCTTAATGTAAGAAACCTATCTCTATCACCTTTCATGTGTTTTAAAAAACCACTGTCAACATACCAACCACGTTTCTTCTGCTTAGCTTGTAGAGAGAGTGTGCATTCTTCATTGCTATATTGATTATGTTTTCTTATCCATGTCCTTTTCTGAGGTTCCTATCTGTGACTCTTGTTATTTTTTTGTGGTTCTCTAAGAGGGACTGTCATTCTCTAATCTTTGGCCATGTGTCCAATGTTGTTACATTTGTAACATTCCACTTCAGTGCTCAAATATTCAAACCTTTTGTAACTTCTTCTCTGTGTTTCACTAGGCCTTCTTGGATAACCCTTTGGTGTATGACTTTCAAAGTTGTTTATGTTCCCATTGTTATCTCTGCAATTCACATCTTTATGTCCAAAATTATTACATGCATAACATAAACCAAAAATTATAGTTTGATACTTGGGAGTTGAATATCTTCTGAAAGGATGTGCTCTTATGAATCCTTCTTTTTCTTGAGGCCTATCTGTCTATTTTTTATTCTGAAATATGAATCTTCTCAGTGGAGGAGTGTCTCTTTAATCTTTCTTGTATATCTTCCTATCGCCTTTGATTTTTTATGCATATATTTTTGGATATGTTTAGTTCTCGATTGTTTTGGAGCTTGATCCCTTTTTTTTTCTGATTGTATCCAAGTCTAGACTTGTCAAGATGAGGCTTTTGACTGCTGATAATGTCATCCAAAAATTTTGAGCTATTTTGCATATTTTTCTTTTGAATATCCTTTCTTAATGTGACAATCTCTGCTTCCAAATTTCCAATGATCTTGTCCTTTTCTTCTAGTTGTTCTTTGAGTGCTTCTTCAATTCTTTTTTTTTCTTCTATTTGAACCTTCAAATTTGTGATCATGTTTTCTAGTTCTTGAGTGTCTTCTTTCTTGTCTAGTTCTACTTGTAGTTTCTTGTTTTTATTCTTTTCTCTTCTGATAACTTCTATGGCACACATCAATTCTTCTCGGTAGTCAACTTCTGCCTCTTCAATTTCTTATTTGACTTCTTCATATTCTTCTTCGGATTATTCATATTCTTCTTCAGAGTATTCTTTATCAGAGTCTTCTACTACCATGAATATAACTCTTCCTGTCTCAATGCCACTGACTTCACCTTCATCTGATGATGAGATGTATTCTTTGGTGCATAAGCTTTTCTTGAAAACTTTCTTTGTATTTCTTTTGCCTTTATATGTTTGTTTTCCTTTTGAGTAACCTTCATCATTTATCTTTTTATTATGAGGACATTTTTTAGCAAAATGACCAATACCATCACAATTAAAACAAATTAAAGGAATATTAGCTCTATACCTACCACTGGTTCCCTTGTTCAGTCTTTTGATGAAGTTGGCCATTTTTTCATCATCTTCCAAGACGTCATTATTGTTGTTATGTTCTTCTTGTTGATTTTCCTTTTGCTTTGATATTTTGGATGATTTGAAAGCTGCTTCTTTTATATCTGGATTTTCTTGTTCAGTTCCCATTTTATATGTTGTGAATATTCCATGAAGTTCGTCCATGCTTATTGAGCTTATATCTGATATTTCTTCCAGTGCTGATTTCTTAGGGTCAAATCTCATAGGAAGAGATCTTAGTACCTTTTGAAAAATTACAGATTCTTCAATTTCTTCTCCCAATCCTATGATTGCACTCACTGTTTCATAGAATCGTAAGAAGTAGGCTGCAATATTCTCATCTTACTTCATCCTTAGTTGTTTGAACTGACCTCTATAAGTTTGAAGCTTTGCTGCTTTCACTTTTGAATCTCCTTCATAAATATTTCGAAGCTTGTCCAAAATATATTTAGCAGATTTACAATGTGAAAATTTGGTGAATATCGTTTCATTAAGACCATTCAGAAGTGCATTTGTGGCTTTGTAATTATTCTGACCAGTTTCACTGCTTTTTCATTTGTTGGCGGAACTGTTGGTGATGTGTATCCATCTACAATTGATTGAAAAATTCCAAATCCCTGTGCATGTATATATGTCTTCATCCTTATGCTCCAAAAAGCATACTTCTATCCATCAAACTGTGGTATTCCATTTTTATACAAGTTGTTTCTCTCCATGATCTACCTTTCAGTGGTTAAACTGATTTATGAAGGAAGCTTCTCCGATACCAATTGTTGGATTACTGAGAGGGGGGGTGAATCAATAATAGAGCAATTATAATCCTTTTTAAACCAAATAATCCAAGTGTTATATCAATGTATAATTATCATCCAATAATGAGCAATGAACAAATGAACAATCATACACATACACTGTACACCAGTGTTTTACGTGGAAACCCAAAGAGGGAGAAAACCACAAAATGATTTTTCTTATATGTCTTGAAGAATTTCATTCATTGGAAGCACCAACTTCCTTTGTTTTCCAGCTGCAAATCGAAGGAGGCTCCAACTCCCTAGTTTCTCAAGCTACAAACTGAGGGAAAATCCAACTCCCCAATTCTCTGGCTTCAACTAGAAGGATGCTACAACCCCCTATGTTCGTCGGCTACAACCACCTGTCCTTGCCCCGTCCAAATTACCTAAAGTAGAAGCAGAATGATGGAACCACTGTCACACTATCAGTGTGAGATATACCACTCTAAACCTGTACCAATAAACCTGAACCATGCATCAACCATGCATCAACCTGTACCTCAACCTGTAATTAACCTGTACCATAAACAAGTGCATCAACCATGCACCAACTTGTACCAAACAACCTGTAATCAACCTGTACCATAAACAATTGAAACTAACCATGTACCGAGTATGTACCAATCATGTGTCAACTACTCATCAACTATGACTCATCAATATGTGCCAACATCATCAACTATGCACCTCATGTATGTGCCAACTCATCAACTACTTGTCTCAACCATGTACACAACATGTACCTTAACCAAAATCCCTCATCAATTTCATCATCCAAATATGATTTGTAACTCTATAATAGAACTAGTTTATATGATCACATACCTACAAACCTTCCTTAACTTTAACAACAAGAGACTAGCATTTTCATCAAACTTTTCTTTTGTCTCACATGACTAGTTTTGGATTAGTCAACAACCCTAACTTGAAATAATCATAACTTTGTACCTGTAATGAATTAAGCTATGAAACTAATGCACAATGTTATTTAGTGTGTTTTATGCAACTCCTCTAGGGTCACTACTTGGAACCTCTCAGAAAAGGAGTTATAGCAAAAGTGGCATACCTTGCTGAATTCTGGCTTATTCTAGAGAGCGACCTTGTAGAGCATGCCCTGAACAGAATATTTTTTGAATCAATATGAAAATGTTACAAAGAATACTAAAGACTGTAATCAAACCAAAACATTTTTTCTTACTTAATTTGGATCTATTATGAAGAAGTTATGATGTTTTTACCTGAATAAACCTGTTTTAGACTAGTTTCAGGACTAGCCACAAACCCTATGTTCCACAGAGTGTAACTCCACAAATACAATGACACACAAGATGATTGTTTTTACCCCAGATACTTGAATATGTTTTCTCAATTTCATAGAAATTTCACGGTCTGAATCATTCTAGAAAACAAGTTATTGGAAAAATGGTGAGATGACCTGTAAATAACATACCTTAGAAAGCATCATCAAAAGAATTTATCCTTCCTTGAATTCTGACCTTCTTTTCTTCACCTTCCCTCATAAATTTGTCTTATATATCCTTTGGTTACTGTAGAAACCTATAGATATTCAATATGCTCAAGTTTTCTCTGAAATCAGAGAGCCTTTCCTCTTATTTATACTCTCCAAGTAGCTTCCTTAAGAACATCTTCTAGGTCACTTTTCCCACTTTCCTTATTTTAGGGTTAACCCACTTCTAATTTCTCCATTAAATTTATTATTTAAATAATTCATTTGTATTCACTTTGAATTATATTACACTCATCACTTCACTTTATTATTTACCTTCTAAAATCTCTTAAACCACTTTGACTACTTTGACCTTTTCGGGCTTCTAGATGACATATGAGGGTCCTCCAACTTCCTAAGCCCATAACTCTCAAATCGTGAGGAGTTATGTGATGTTACACAAACTACCAGAAATGGAATGACATGTACTATCCATATATAATAGTATTACCTGGAAATATATCAAAACTCATACCATTTCCATCAAACAAACTTGGGTCCATTACCCAAACCTGGGTTCTCCAACTTCTCATGGCCATAACTCTCTAACCATGAGGACTTATGTGACGTTCCACATACCACCAGAAATGGAATGACAAGAAATATCCATATAAGATAGTTTCACTGATAAATGCATTGACCTTCATCTCATTATTCCACAAATAAGCAGGGTTTCTCTAACCATACTTCTAGGATAACTCAATCTGCAAAGCGTCTTCCCATGAGGGATTTCACCATAAGGGGACCACTTTGGAGTTCATCCTTTGTGCTATTAGGATTTCTTCAAGGGTTGACATCAATGACAACCAAACTTAATCAACAAAATATTTCCTCAACTTTAAAATTACAATATTTATTTTCCCACATACACTTTTCTACATTATAGAAGGAAATAAAAAAACTTGTTAAAATTAATAAGAAGTGAAAGATGTGCAACAAGTGTTGGCATGTTTACAGGAAGAGCATGCTTGTCATTTATGGTAAGAAAAACAGTGACGATGGTATGGTTATAGAGAAGCACAACAACGACAATGGTATGGTTACAGACAAGCACAACAATGATGTTGGCAGGTTTATAGTTGGGAGTGCGCTTGTCATTGATGGAAATAACAATGATGGAAAACGTGCAAGCAAGGAAGAATAACAACAACGGTGGCAGGATATGGTTCGTAAGTCCAGACAGGTGGCAACCTACATCAGCAAGGACACATGGCGCAATCATAGAAGGACAAGTGTTAAGTTGATTCGGCAATTTAGGCCACTGGAAATCATAATTCTGAGTGACACGTGGAAGCCACTTGGGTCACAACATGTCATCGAGTGACATCATTTTGGGAGTTTAGTTTTGGGAGTTTTAGCTTCATCACTTCCTCAAAGTCCCGAAGGATGAAGTTTCGAGGTAGAGGATAGCCGTCGTGTTAATAACCTATACTAGATCTGCAAATATACTTCAATAATACAAAGAATAAACCATAAATCATTCACCATAACATGAACATGAGAAATAGAGAAAACCCTTGAGGTAGGGAAATACCATACAATGGATCCTATTATGGAAGGGATCCTCTCATGTTCACTTGCCTCTTCGAGGGGGCATCCTCCTATTGAGCTATCTCTCTAAATACAATACTTCTCTTCATTTCTCATTACATTGTTTGAACCCCTTTATATAGTGCTACCATCACCTAAAAACATTCTAGAGGAGGAATCTTATAGAAGTAGAACCTTCTAAGAAGTCCTCTTACATTTATTAAATCTAACTACCCATTTATTATATCTAACTACCATAGTGGGTCTTATTTAATAATATAGTGGACCTAGTTCACCTTACATTGAATGGCCTTCACTATTATCACTATGGGCCCTCTGGGCCCCACCACTACCTCTCTAGATACCTTACATTCCATCCCCCTTATGAAAGCATTGTCCTCAACACTTGATATGCAGCCATATACTAGGGTCCCATGGATAAGTGTGGACCATAGTGTTGAAGTAGACTAGAGAACCATGGTCCCATTCAGAAATAAAAGCCACCATGCTGAAGTATTCCAACCTCCATTGTAAAATAGGGTCCCATGTCCAATTTCTCTTGTGAACCCCACATGGAAAATATCGGCACCCAATAACCAACTAAAAATGATGCTCCCAATATTGACACCAATCATGTGTATCCAAATAAGAATATACATCCACATAGTGGGGGATGATCAAAGATGAATATATAAGGAACAATACTGTTGTAGAATATGTAGGCTGGACATTGGTAACTAGCTCCTGATGTGGGACATTGATGTTCTCTACAGAAGGTGGAGTAGAGTCATCAAATAAAATATGGAAATGGTTGTCATCCCAGAAATGACAACTATCCATATAAAAATCATTGCAATCGGCCTCAAAATCATACCAAACATATATTTCTTGATTATATTCATCACTGAGGTCCTCCATAATAAATCTCCTCTGCATGTTATTTAATGAATCTTGAATACTGTAGAAACTATCATTGAGGCCATCTACAAAGCCATCAAATCTGTCAAACAATTGGGATTTGAATGCTTTAGTAATATATAGAATTTCTTTGATTTTTTGAGAAGAAATAGCCATATGAGAACCCTATGAAATCTTTGGTCCCACAGACGTCACAAAAAACACAATAAATACAACAAGAAATTACCGTAGAAAATCGTGGCGTTTTCCCGAAAAACCCTGAAAAATTGTTGAATTTAAAATGCTCATAAATTCACTTCCCAAAATCTGTTTCGGCTGATGGATATTTTTAAATTAGTTTAAATTGTGAGAGGAACTCATATATGTAATTTGTTTGGGCAAATTAGGCCTCCATCATCTACAGAAATAAAAAACAAATTGCACCACCGTCCGCATAAAAAACCCTGGAAAATTGCAGATTTTAAAACTTCAATATCTTGACTTCCCGGACTCCGTTTCAGATGATTTTTTTTGTAAACTTGGGTGTTTTTATGAGAGGAAATTAGATATACAACCTATTTCTGAAAAAATTTCACAAAAATATATCGAAAAATTCTGGAATGTCATGGCCCTCTTTTTGCTTCTCCGAAAAAAAAAATATGTAAAAATAAAACTATTTGCCCACAATGTCTGCCAAGGAAAGTGATCTGATACCACTTATTAAGAACCTATACCAGATCTGAAAATATACTTCAATAATACCAAGACTAAACCATAAATCATTCACCATAACATGAACACAAGAAATAGAGAAAACCTTTGAGGTAGGGAAACACCATACAATGGATCCTATTATGGAAGGGATCCTCTCCTGTTCACTTGCCTCTTCGAGGGGGCATCCTCCTATTGAGCTACCACTCCAAATACAATACTTCTCTTCATGCCCCATTACATTGATTGAACCCCTTTATATAGTGCTACCATCACCTAAGAACATTCTAGAGGAGGAATCTTATAGAAGTAGAACCTTCTTGTTAGGATATTTAGACACTTAGGAGTTAGTTAAGATCTACTTGGTCTAATATGTCGTTAGGTAAAAGTGTGTTTCTTTAGTATGCATTAGTATGCATTTGTAGTTAGGCAA
>SNQJ01S0026979.1:110915-132550 GCA_010110895.2 Picea sitchensis
ATATATATATATATATATATATATATATATATAAAACTGATTCAACCCGCCCCTCTCAGTTATATTTTCAACAATTGGTATCAGAGTAGGTGACTTTGATCAAAGGTAGATCCATAAGCTTGAAAATGATGAGTCATGATGAAGGTTCAACTAATAGACCCCCTTTGTTTGATGGAACAAACTTTTTCTTCTGGAAAATAAGGATGAGAACACATTTAATGTCATTGGGTGTTGATGTTTAGGATGTCGTTGCAACGGGATATGTGAAGACTGTAGTCTTGACCTCAAAATATGATAAGCTGGAGTTTAGCTTTAATGTGAAAGCAATGAATTCCATCCTTAGTGGAATTGTTGAAGCCGAGTTTGTCAAAGTCATGCACTGTGATTCAACAAACATTATGTGGGACAAGATGATAAGCAATTATGAAGGTGATGAAAAAGTGAAAGACGGAAAAAATTAGACTCACATACTGAAGTTTGAGCAGTTAAATATGGATGAAGACGAAACTATCAGTAAGTACTTTTTACGTATAGAAGGACTTGTCAACATTATGAAAGGGCTAGGTGAAACGATAGTTGATTCTTTTCTAATCTAGAAAATATTAAGATCTCTTCCTGATAGATTCAATCCAAAAGTTTCTGCAATAGAATAACTGAATGATCTTAAGACTCTGTCTATTAATCAACTCCTAGGAAATATAACTGCTTATGAAACAAGGAATATTAAAGATAAATCTACCACTAGAGAAGCATCTTTTAAAGCAGAGAAAAACAGAGACTCCGATATAGATGAGATTGAAGCAAATTTTGTGAGAAGACTGATAAAAGGATCAGGCAAATACAAAGGTAAGATGCCCTTCAAATTTTTCAATTGTGGTAATATAGGTCATTTTTAAAATAATTTTCCACACAAGAAGAAGGACCAGAACTTTGAAGGTGAAGAGAAATACAAATGAAAAAGATTTGATAAAAAGAAAAGTTTATGTGTAAACAATGATGACTCTTTAGAAGACAACAATAGTGACTCTTCATGTGAAGATAAGATAAATGACTTCATGCTTATGGCCAAAGAGGATTATGATAATGAAAGCACAGGAAGTGATGCTAATAATGGAGAAGCCATGGTTGACTTGGAAGGAGATCAGATCAACACCTTGGAAGAGATTGACAGACTCAGACTTAAGAAGAGAAAGCAAAAACAATTGATGATACAGTTCAAGAAAGGAAGTAAAAAATATGATGAAGACTTTTCCATGCTAAAAGTGGGATTAGAAGAGGCAAAGAAAATAGAGGACACTCTGAAACAACAGTTATAAGAGAAGAAGGAAAGATGTGAAGCTCTAGAAGAAGAAGTAGTGAAAACTAAGAAAGAGTTGGAGAAGTTTCAAGCCTTGTATCATCAGAATCTGTCAAGTATGAAAGCCTCAGAAGGATTAGCTACCATTCTGAATCAACAAAGGAATCCAAAGTTGAAAACTAGTTTGGGTTATGAAGAGGGATCAAGTAGTGGTCAACCAAGCAACAAAGAGTTCATCAAGTTTGTCAAATCTACAACCAATGACGACAACAAACCTGCAGAAACAAAGGAAGATAATCAACTACCTAGGAGGAGTAAAGAAAAAGGTGCCAGAACTAAATATGTAGAACAAATAAATAATACACTCCCTGCTCAAGGAAATCATCAGCATGGAATAAATTGACCTTCTCAATGAAGACAACCATTTTCAAGGTACAAATATTTTTTCTATGGATATTGTTTCTACTATTCTAACTTTGGCCACAAAGCTGTAAATTGTTCCTTAAGATTTAGACATGAGCAATTAAGATTTCCAAGGAATAAATATCTACCACAACAAACAATGAGACAACCAAATAACAAACCATCATAGATTGCAAATTGTCAAATTAAGTTTAAAGACATGCAACTGAGGAGGTTAAGAAATAATAAATAGTCAATGAGTAGACAACACTGCAACAATCATTTTGACCTATTGAACAATGATCTTGAATGCTACAACTATCATAACTTCGGCCACAAAGATGCAAACTACCATGTGAAGAATTACAAAGAAAATACAAGGACAAATCTCTTAGCTAGAAAGGCCAACACATGGAAAAGGAAAGATAGTGAAAAATGTGGTCTAGTACTTTCAACTCAACAACAAAAGGACTCCTAGAATATAGACAGTGGATGTTCCAAGCACATTACTAGAGAAAAGGATAAGCTTCTGCCTATAAGCAAAAGAAAAACAGGAAATGTGATCTTTGAAAATGATGAACTAGGTAAAGTCAAGGATAAAGGGATGGTGAGTTTGAGTAATGGCAAAGGAAATTCTGAGGATGTTATGCTTGTGGGTGGTCTGAAACATAATTTTCTTAGTACAATTCAAAAGTGTGACAGAGGAAGTGAAGAGGTGTTCACGTCCAAAGAGTGTAAGGTAAATGTAAACCGAGGACAAGTGGTGTCTAAAGGCATAAGGAAAAATAATGACGTTGATATTGAATCATCCCATGCAAGTAAAGAAGAAGGCTCAGATACAACAAAAGAATGTTCTGTTAACATTTATTCCATTGAAGAAGTATAAGAAGAATCATGTCATAAGTCGGAAGAAAACGTTTTGAAGGTTGAGAAGTCAAACACCCAAATCAAGTTCTTGAATAGCTCCATGACCCTGGATAAGATCTTGAATAGTCAGAGATCACCAAATGACAAATCTGATATTGGATACAACAAGGTAGAAATCAATGCTCCTAAGAAACCTGATACAAGTCCTTCATTTGTAAAAAGGAAAAATAGGTATGAGAATGTTTGTAGTGTTTTTCTCTTGTGATGAATATGGTCATAAAAGCCTTGGGTTGTAAGAATCATGGAAGAAAAATGAATTTACAGTAATAGAGATCGATAAGAATCAATGGGCAGATCCAAGGGTTGTTTGAGAAGTACGAGCTACAATTACGCAGTGTTCCAGTAGGACAACAACATATGCAGCAACAACATTCCGATGTACAAAATGATATACATGACATCCTGTAGAGATAACAAGAGGAGAGACTCTGTTAGGGAAATCTAATCTTTTAGAAACAAAGGGGGAGAACGATCATAAGTAGAGAGAGAAGAGTGACAGGGGGAGTCATTCAGTTATGACAATCAACAGTTGATGAAGGAGTCCCAATAAGAGAGGTGAGTAATATTGAGTATTCTACAAAGGATACAACAAAAGTTGATGGTGAACAGGTCCAAGAATCAGAAGGAGAAGACTATGGTTTTAGATACAAATAATCTGCATGACTCAAATAAGAGATTCCATCCTGTCACGGGGAGTATGTGTTGGTTGAATATATGATACCTCCGACAAATACTGCAACAACTCATGAGGAGCATGTTTACTTGGACATTGATGTCAAAGGGGGAGAAAAGGAGTGGGCGCAACCATTCAGGGTTTCCATCAATGCCAAAGGGGGAGATTGTTGGCATATTTACAGGCAGAGCATGATTTTCATTGATGGAAAGAAGAATAGCGACGATGGTATGGTTACAGGCAAGCACAACAATGATGTTGGCAGGTTTACAGTTGGGAGTGTGTTTATCATTGATGGCAAGAATAGTGATGGCAAACAGGAAAGCAAGGAAGAAAAACAACAATGATGGTAGGAGATGGTTCATAAGTCCAGACAGGTGGAAGCCTACATCAGCAAGGACACATGGCACAATCATACAAGGACAAGTGTCAAGTTGATTCGACAATTCAGGCCACTGGAAATCACAATTCTTAGTGACGTGGAAGCCACTCGGGTCATGACACATCATCGAGTGACATCATTATAGGAGTTTAGTTTTGGTAGTTTTATCTTCATCACTTCCCCAAAGTCCCAAAGGCTGAAGTCCTGGGGTGGAGGATAATCGTTGGATCAATGAGAAATCTCAACCGTTGATCTGATATGGATCAATTTCGGCGTTTTTGTAGATCAAGAATTCCAGAGGAAGGAGTTGCTAGAAATCACAATATGGAAGGTCGTGAAATGATCCTAGCCTTTGGAGCCAGAGGACATGTGGTGAGCGTTTGGGATTTCATTGACTCGCAAATTAGGAAAGTCAAAGGCAGTTTTGAGGGAACTCACGATATGCAAGGTCGCAACAAGATCACAACCATTGGATCACAGAATGTTGTGGACCGTTGATCTGGAGAATGAAGCGCTTGGTTGATTGGCGAGTGGTCATAACTTATGGTCACATCGTCAAGAGTTAGAGGGAGGAGCTAGAGTAGCCAAGCTCCATTTCGGGTACTGGAAGTTGGAAGAGTAAAGGGACTCACGAGAGAATCCCCTAAATGCAAAATTGCGAAATGCAATTTTGAGTTAAGCTATGGTCACCACCAATGGTCATGTGAATGGAAGGAGCTAGTGTAGCTAGGCTCCATTTTGGGTACCGAAAGTTGGAGGAGTGAAGGGACTCACGGGAGAATCCCCAAAATGTGAAATTGCAAAATGCAGTTTCGAGTTAAGCTGTGTTCACCTCCGGTGATCATGTAAGGGGAAGGAGCTAGCATACTTCTAAGCTCCATTTTGGAGATCACAAGTTGGGAGATACGAGACAACTCGCAGTAGGAGTTTGCGATATGTGAAATCATGACATTCCCTTCTTGCTTGGCCCTTGGTCACAACCAAGGTCACATCGTCAAAGGATTAAGGGAGGAGCTAGCAGGTTACTGGGCTCCACATTGGAGAACGCCGAGATCGTCAAGCACCCTATTGAATAAGTGCTTGGTCACAACTAATGGTCACTTGGAGAGGCATATTGCACCTGGTGCCAGTTCACGTGGGGATAGTTCACGATGAACCGTTGATCTCTGGTTTTTCCTTTTAACAAGATCTCAACCGTTCAAAGTCTCCAACAACCAAAGAAGCCATACTTGACTGGCTATAACTTCCATAACGAAGTGATGGCGTCTGCCAGAGAATTCGAGGAGCTATAGAGTGATCGCTAGAGGAGCTGAAGAGTCTTGAGGAATCTACTAGTGGAATGAAGATTGTTCAAAGAGACAATTGACAGATGGGAAAGTGTTGAAGTCTGTAACTAAAATAGAGAGGATAATCTCAACTATGATAGAGAGGACAAAGAGTCTCGATTGCCAGAGAAGCTAAGGAATATCAACATAACGCCCACTGATGATGATGAGATTTGGTAACACCAAAGAAGACGAAGAGTATCGACTGCTAGAGAGGCTAAGGAACCTCAATATAATGACCATGGATGAAGAGAAGACTCAGTGTAACTGCCAAAGGGGATGAAGAGTTAGCTATATGATCTAGCAGAGGAATTGGCATTATAAATATACGCAGAATAGAGAATTGAAGGTTTCTTCTGCGGAGAGTAATTTCACAAGGGAAATACCCTGCTATGGGTAGGAGCTGAAACACACAGAAGAGGTGTAACGCATAGAATGGAAAGAAGAAACGGAGCATAAAGAACAACATATGTAAGGAACAAAGAAGTATATCAGAGACAATGAAAGAGAAAGCTGAGGTGTGCATGCAGAGACAAAGAAGAAGATTAGAAAGCTCAAGAGGATGCAATAAGGAAGACAATGATGTAGGCAGAGCAGGGAAATGTAACAGAACAATGATGAGACTGGTAAGCCATTAATGAACATTATATCATTGTAATAAGTTTCAGTAGAAAATATTTATAATCAGGGTGGTAGGGAGGTGCTAGGGAGGATTGTTTTCCTCAGAGGTTCAAGTGGGTGCTTGAACACATGGAGTTGTAGCTTCCATCTAGTTGCAGCTAGAAAAACCAGTGTAGCAGGGTGGTGTAAGGGAGAACTGTTGTTCTCTTTTATACAAGTTCATTCCTGTGTGACTGGAAGTTGGTGCTTCCATCCAGTTGGTGCTGGAACACTTAGGGAGTTGTTGTTTCCTTCTAGTAGGTGTTATAGAATCCAAAGAGTTGGTGCTCTCAGCAAGTTGAAACTTGCAAAACAGAGGTGGTAGCCTCAAAATGAGTTGGATCTCATAATTATGATAATGTACATAATGTAAGGATTACTTATCATATCAAGAAGAAGAGTTTTTACCCTTTATGGGTTTCCTTAGGAAAATTAGTGTCTCTGTGTATTCTATGTGATTGATCATTGTATATTTATGCATGATAAGTTATGAACAACACATTAAATAATAATTTAGAAAGAATAAAGAATCACAAGAAAAATTTTCAAGCTTATATATATATAATTGATTCAACCCCCCCTGCCCCCCCCTCTCAGTTATATTTCCAACAACAAGTGGAGGACATTCTTGCACAGGTCATTGAGAAATTTAGGAAGTGACACAATGAGAATTGCACCCCCATAATTCATAATCGGTGACAAAGTTTTGGTGCACATACTTATGGAGAGGTTTAAAGGAATCTATAATAAATTGTACTCATGAGAAATTTATGGCCCTAAACAATTGTAAAGTAGGTTGGCAATAATGATTTTGAATTAGATTTACCACCTTACTTGGGCATACACTTCATCTTTATTATGGATTTTTTATAACCTTATAGTTCACATTTGGTCAAGTAATCCTAAGTGTATATTAATCCCTTAAACACTATATATATGGATTTAAAAAATACAATAGATCAAGACTAGATTATCAACATGGAAATACAAAATACTACACAACAAAGATATCTCACACTTTAAGGTTGTTAAAGTTGGGTAGTGAACTACACACGCTAAGTGGTTCACTTCGGAGAAAATAAAATAGAATTTTATATCTCAAAATTGACATGGTGGTCACTATTTCTAACCAAGAGAAGCCACTAATCCACAAACAAACATAGATTCTAACTCTAGTGCAGGAAAACAAGATTCAATTCTTTTATTAAGTGTATGTATTAAAAAATCATAGCTTGATATGAACTAACATGTGGTGATCATAAATGATATTTTGGAAATATGTATCAATGGTTAAGACTCATCCTTATGATTATAATGAAGCTTCAAAATCTATAATCATATTTGTATAAATATGGGGCATAGCTCTCTTGCATATTCTTAATGACTTGGTCAATAATAACATTTTTATCTAAAATGGTTTGCTTGATAATCCTTCTCATGATTTTAGGCACACACAAGGTATCTCCACTCTATAATTGTATATATATCTACATTATAATTTGTTCTAATCATAAATGCAAATAATACCGTTAGAGTAAAATGTATGGCCTCTTCTTTGTTATGTAACACTTCCACTATAAAGTCAAGCATTTTGAAGTTTGTTGTAAATTCTCACTTCGTTGATGACACAATTTTGACCCTAATAGAGGAGAACGAGACTATGGAAAACTATGTGGATTGTTTTCATTTCTTTTCTTAGGCCTAAGGCTCTAAAATCCATTTGATGAAGATATGATATTACATACTAAGTTAAGATGAGATTGGCTTGCCAAGTGTGGTTATACATTGAGAAAGTATTTAAGTTTTTGGGTATCCCCTTTGCATTATAGGAATCCTTGAGTATATGGGATGTGGTTCTCTCACATATTGCAAAGAAAATTACAAATTCCATGTCTCTAGTAGCTCGATTCTAGATTTATATTACAGTGCTAGCTTCCATGTATGTGTAATGTTTGTTTTTTGTTTTTTTAAATACCAATAGGTTGTCGATCTTCCGACTTCCATACCATCTCTGATATAGCGTGAAAATTGGAGATATAGACCCATCATTGGTATTTCTATGTTCCTCTTTTGAATTCATGTGAAACTTCCCTCATGTCATTGATATAACATCAATGTCAGAGATACATGCCACTTCGTCTGTCGTGCGACGTCCACTGCGGGTTCGTGATGTCACATGTCCAACACAGTGGACATCTATTTTGTGATTGTGTAAAAGTGAGATATATAGGCCTCCTGTTGTTCTTACGAAGTCCCCTGTGGCATCGAAAGCGATACATTCTAGTGTCATGGTTGCGACGTCCACTTCGGGATTGGATAGTGAAAGTAGACATGACATGTGTCCTCTAGAATCGTCGCACAAGTGACGATATCTTTGTCGTCGGTATAAATATGTCATGTGAAATGTGTAAATGTGTTGAACATGCACATAATATATCTATCTAAGCAATAATACACACATTTGCAGAGAGAATTGGAGAAAGAAGAAGAAGGAGAGAAAAAATGAAAGAATTCTCATTAAACATTTTCCACACTCAAAGAGTGAATAATTTACAATAGATATATTATACATGAGTAAAAAATGAGCCATAGGGGTGGTCTATAATGATCTAGACACACACCAATATTTACGGGAGTAAACTGCCACCTAGTCTAGTCTCTCAGGCAGTTACGGGAGTGAACTACCACCTAGCTAAGTCAACTAGTTAACTAGTCTTTAGTTAATTGATTGAACAAAGTGTAGTGAGGAGTATATCAAGGAATCGAGGGTAATGTGTCAGTTTGGTGATGATCCCAAGTCAAGTGAGCATTATCATGGTGATGATACCAATGTTGCATGGTGACAAAATCAATGCAACATCTAGAGTCAACTCAACTAGTCAAACTGAAGTGTCAACTAAAAGAGAATATTATCCAAGTGGAATATTCTCTCCTAAAATATAGGAGATTGGATAATGACTAGTTATGACTAATAAACAAGGAAAAACCTTAGTAAAAATAAATCCTAGGTGTGTGTGAAGTAACTCCAACACCCCCCTGAACATCACTATGGTGAAAATAAAGAATGGGTCCCGAAAACGAGGCCATGTTAGGTACCCAAATACAAAATATACATTGAAATAAAGTGAGGAAGGAGGGAAAATATCATGGGAAATACACCCCCCCCCCTCCCCTTACTCCCTCTCAAATCCTGATTGCATATAAATTACAAAATGAGAAAGGAACAACTCTCAAATCACAATGCATAAAAAAAAATGAGAAGGAACAAAAAACAGTTGCTAAGCAACCTTGTCCTTCACTCCAAGAAGACCTCACAACTGTGCAAGTTTGTGCTCGTTGAAGATTTTGTTGAAGACATAGATGTCTGCACGGATATGATGAAGTAGATGAACCATTTATATGTCAACACATATCCACTTTTTCTTCTTGTAATGAAGAATATCCAAATAAATTTTGGATGAAACTTTGAAAACCGTGCAACCGTTTTCGGAAAAAACGTTGAAATTTTGTTGATTTTAAAATGATCATAAATTCACTTCCCGGACTCCGTTTCGGACGATTGTTTTTTTGAAATTGGACATTTTTCCAAGAGGAATTCAAATATACATTTTTTTTCTATAAATATTACTCAAAAAATATCAGAATTGAGTCTAATGTGCGCGGCTCCCTTTTTGTCCCTGAGATGAATGCATTGTGTATGGAAAAGTGTCTGCATGTGACTCCTGAGATGCATGCCATATATATTCCACATGAATTTCAGAAAACAAATCTGAAATGGATTAAGCATCATCTTCAATTAATGGAATACAAATTTATGCAAATACTTTTGTAGAAGACTCTTCATAATAAGAGGCTTGATCTTTTGATGGTTTCTCTTCTGGCTCTATTTGTTGAACCTCCTGCATGAAATATTCACAATCTTATTTATTCCCAAAAATAACCTCCAATCTGGTCCATAATTCATTTGGAGTGAATTCTTGTGAGACATCACATACTTGGTGGAGAATTTCTGGAGAAATAGACAAGCAGATAAATCCTATGGCCATATCTCGTCTATTGAGAAAGTCATTTTTATCATCAGCGGAATCAGGATCTAATTCCATTTCCATTTTTATTTGGTATAAGCCTCTACTTCTGAGAATAAGTAGAATCTTTGGCTTCCACTCCAAATAGTTATGATGCGTGAGAAGTATTATCGGTGAGTAAAACATAAATTCCATCTTTTTTGCATTATTCAATCTTCAGTACTTGCAAAAACAATTGGTGTAGTTTTTGCTTAGTAGTCCGTCAACTTTGATACCATGTAAATGAGTTGAACCTACATAGAATACATCTATCTAAACAATAATACACACATTTGCAGAGAGAATTGGAGAAAGAAGAAGAAGGAGAGAAAGAATGAAAGAATTATCATTAAATGTTTTCCACACTCAAAGAGTGAATAATTTACAATAGATATAGGATACATAAGTAAATAATGATCCATAGTGGTGTTATAGAGTGACCTGGACACACACCAACAATTATGGGAGTAAATTTACACCTAGTCTAGTCTCTCATGTAGTTACGGGAGTGAACTGCCACCTAGCTAAGTTAACTAGTTAACTAGTCTTCAGTTAATTGACTGAACAGAGTGTAGTGAGGAGTAGATCAAGGAATCAAGGGTAATGCACCAATATGGTGATGATCCTAAGGAAAGTGCACATTATCATGGTGATGATACCAATGTTTCATGGTGACAAAACCAATGTAGCATCTAGACTCAACTCAACTAGTTAAACTGAAGTGTCAACTGAAAGAGAATATTCTCCAGGTGGAATATTCTCCCCTAAAATATAGAAGACTAGATAATGACTAATTATGACTAATAAACAAGGAAAAAAATTAGGAAAAATAAATCCTAGGCGTGTGTGAAGTAACTCCAACAAAACGATGTTTGAGGGGGTCTGATTTTTGTCGCTCTTTCGACAATATAAAGTGGCAATTGATACGAACATGCCATCGAAAAATTACCCAAATGTACTAGTGTGGCCTTGTGTAGGGGAGAAAGGAAGTAATGACATATATCATAGAAATAATCTTTATAGTTAACCTTCCATAATTAAAAACAATAGATGTGGGTTGGGATTTGATTTGGGATCCATGCACAATTAAAAGATGGAAACCTATTAGCAACACAAATGACATCTATGAGATATGTCGACATATAAAAACCAATAGTCTTCATACCTTGATATTCCCAAACTCACTTCACAATGTTGAATGATAAGAAATAAGCATAGTTGAAATATTTTCCGGTCTTAACCACTGTGTAGGCCATTGGAAGCCACTCCATTTTTAAGTGAGTGCTAGTCTCCTCACCATAAAGCCTGCAAATAATTGCATTTAATATCCTATATGGGTCTTTCACGTAATGTTCTAGGACATATCTTTCTCCCTTCTTCATTGACCAATCTTAACCAACAAACCATTATTCCATAATAGATTTGAATTATGTATGATTGACCCCAAACTTATTCAGGAAAGACTCGTCTAGCGCAAAAGTGGGTTTCGGGGTCTTCTATATAATCCTTATGTCCTCTACCTTAAGGGATGCAATCGAAACCCCTGAGGCATTGGTTATCAGTCTGGTGTATTTCTTCACATGTGTGAAAAATCATTGTAGGGAAATAGTTCTGGACAAGTTGCTACAGTGTGGATCCTACTTTTGTGTATATTCATGTATTCGTCGATGTCTTCGTCTTCCGGTGGGAATTTATCATACTAAAACGGGTCATAAATTTTGTCATAGTTGAGGTAGTGTTTTCTTCCATCATGGTTGTTTGTGTCCAAAATATTAAGAGAGGCATGTTCCGGAATAGGAGTAGGCGCGACCACTATTTGTATTTTCCCTTTTCTATTTTGCACATGATACATTTTGTCACATGCATAAATTGTCCCACCGATTTAAATTAATTCATAATTAAACTTATTATAGATAACAAAAAAAACAAACAAATTGCAAAACATTTACATGTTAGCTCGAAGACTATTGCAACTTACTCACAAAATAATTTACCCAATTCCTACAGCAACAGCTTTAAGAAAAATGTTGGCGGAATTACAGAGAATTGAGGTCGATTATATGTTAACATGGTTATAATGTTTCCCAAAAATCCCTAACTCATGCATAATTAATGAAAAAAGCATTACAACTTTGATTTGGTCAGAGTAGTGCGATATGCCTTAACTACTTTTCACATACAACTATGTGTTTATGACCGTTGTCGTATTATCGGGGAAGCATAAGTGATATGCGAAGGAAATTGGTGATGTTGTCATTGAGAAATTACAAAAAAAATAATAAGGCTTAGTCTGTAAGAATTGGGATGAAATATTCCGACGATGACATAATTATACCAATTTTTAATCTCGAAGTAAGTGCTAAGTGGCAAGGATGAGTTCATTGGACCTTGCAATTTGACCACTAAGGACAAACCTTTTATTTTTATCTTTTGACATTCTATTAAAACAGTTTGTGTGGGCCAATTCAAGTGAGAGGGAGAATTTGTAACGGTTATGATGTCACTGTGGGACACTGTATTGATCTGGACCATCCAAGAGTACCAAAGCCATATTGCTGACAATTTTCTTTGACATGTTTTGTCATCGACAAATTTCACATGGAGACTAGAAATAATCTTGTCAAGTTCACCAATAATGAAAAGGTTTCTTCGACAAGATTTCACCAAAAATATGAGGCAATGGGAAATGGCCAAGTATGGGTAAAGATATTTGCATAAAATTTGTGAAGGTTATGTCATGAGGTATAAAGAAATGTTGGGACCCAACTGGATCATAACTCGTAACACACACCAGGTAAGCCTAGAAACTAAAAATTGTTTTCCATTGTTGTGGTGACATGGTTCATCTAAGTGTGAATACCATCATCGACAATGTGGGACAACACATGCAATGTTCCATTCCAAATCTATTTACTGATGAAAAAATATTTTCGCAGAAATGATCATAAAGGCATAGTTGTCATGAAACTGAAAATGAAGCGCAATGACGACTCAAAGTCAAAATGCTGACAATATTTGATCATGATCATATGGAAAACAACGAGGGATTATTCTTTGTGAGAAATATTTTTTTTCAAAAAGTTTAAGGGCTAGTGGCGAAAAGTGGAAAAGGATTTACACAACGGACTTGGGTTTAAATAACATACTATGCATCATATTATCTTTGGAGATGTATACAAGGATCAATATTATAAATAAACAACCATTTAGGTAAACAAAATATTAGTATTGTTATCCCCGGTTCCTAGGGATAACTAAGGAGATGATGCATCGAGGCCCTCAGGTTGCAGACATGGAGTACCGAGAGACAACTTGACCAACATTTTCCACTTACAAAAAAAGAGACCCACCTCACCACCACAGTTCTAGGTTCATCATGAGGTTATCCACCACATCATCTTGCTTCCATAAGACATTGGATTTTTCTCCATGAGGTACAAGACATGTATTATGGTGACTGTCATTTCAGTATTTGAGGCATTTTAATTTGTTTCATTTTATACTTCTTTTGATTATATAACGTTTTCTTGGAAATTATGATTTTTTCCTTGTTTCACCTTGGTGGTTGACATTGGTCCCTAGTAAGTGGGTCACCCTTAGGGATATTTTTGCTACTGGGAGGTCCTTTTGACGAGTCATTTTCAATTCCTGACCATACTTTTCATTTTCCACACTTCATCCCCTCATATATTACCTTTGGTTATTTTCGGGCATACTGACCCAAGAAGGGATTCTCTCATTTCATGGGATTAAAGGGTCGAAGGCCGAGAGGCTTTTAGCTGATAAAAGATAAAATCCAATCATGAATATTTTATATGCTTTCCCAGGGATCTTGAGGACAATTAAATGTCTCTCATAAGAAACTGATGGGACCCGTGAAAAATAACTAATACAAAATGCCAACCAAGGTGGAGCATGTGTGGGCACTTTTTTTCATTCTTAGGTAGATTCCCCACACAATATTTTCAACTTGGGGAAACATGATGTGACCAAGGTAGAGTCAAGGTGGGAACTAGTTTTTGTGCTTAGTTTGAATCCCCACCTTGGCTTCAACTAGGAAACATCTTAAAAGAACAAAAGGAAATAAATGGGCTTCGAAAAAGGTTGCATTGAAAATGAAGGTGCATCACACCCTCGACAAAGGAACCCATAAATGAGATACTATGATCCCTAGTATGTAATAAACCCCATGCGCAAGAGTCTTTCCCCCCATCAATTTCACTTTTTCCACTTGTCTTAGAGAGGGTCCCACTTTGCAAACACTCATGAACTTGAGGTATGATTGACCCAATAGGTCTGCTTGTCAACCCTCCCAAACCCAAACTTGGCAAATTTCATAGGGTCTTTGAGAACTTTTTTATTTTGATGAGGTGATTTTTGATGTACATGCTTAGATGGCTCTTTTATTGAATTTATGTACTTATCATGATGCATTTTACTTGAGATCCTTGGAGGGCATATTCATTTGTCTTTGCAGGACCTAGTTGGTGGGAAAATTTGGAAGAACAAGCCTAGCTTGGGCTTCCTTGGGGCTTGAATCCCATAGGTTGGATAGGCCCATGCACTAGATGAGGATTCTATCCTTTGGAGGCCTGATGAGACACCATGGAGGACCTAACTCATCCCTTTTTTATCCCAATGATTTACTCTTCAGGAAAAAACATCACATTTGAGGAGCTTGATGTCACCCTAGGGCTAGGGTTGTGGTGTTGGTGTTGTTGCTACTTGACACTTGGCACATTTTAATGGGATAAAGCTTGGCTTGGAGAAGGAAGACCTATCTCATGAGAGGGAGGCCCTAGAAGGCCGAACGACTTCTTCCACTCTAAAGACTTGCAAAAAGTTTCAAAAAGTCACCCTAGAAGAGGGATGACACCACATTAGGGTTTCAATTGTGAATTTTTTAATTTTAAATTCAAATTTATACTGTAAAGGGTAAAAGTAAGGGTTTTTGACCCCTTACTTTGTGTTTTACCCTAAAATTAAGTGGATAAACTCTGTTTACAACATTAGTATAAATAGAGGTCAAACTCTTGTCATTTGAGCATAACATTTTTTGGAGAAGAGACTCCTTGGCCGAAATTTGCACCCTACTTGGGAATATTTACATATCTCTCTTGTCACTTGCTCTTGTAATGGTTTTACTTTGGCTATTGGATGGATGGATGGATGGATTATGGTCTCTCTAGTGGAGTTTTATTTCTTTCTTTATGGTGGATTTTCTTAGTTAAAAGGAGGTTTATCTTGTTAATATTTGGACTAGGTAAGGAATATTTATTGCTATGGATTCTTTTCTTGCATGCAAGGTTAATTTTATTAATATTTTGGTGATTATAAGTGCATACAACCCCACTAATTCCATTATATTTGTCTTGGAATACTTTTTTTCATAAGGAAATCCTAGGAGGAGTAAAAGGGTTTACACTCTCCTAGGGTTCTTCCTAGATAGCTTAGATTGCCTTGGGGAGTAAAAGGGTTTACACCCCCAAGGAAGTATATCTAATAGGTATTTTATTTTTGATAATCCACAACCCAATAGTTAAAGGCACTAATCTTGTTGTATTGGATAAACAAAATCATTTCATTGGGATATGTGAAAACACGAGATATTGTAATTGTCTAAGTTGGAAAAATTTTATTGTTCTTAAGGATTGTTTGGCCCACTAGGGCATCTCAATTATCCAAGTATTTATTGTTGTTGTAGTAATTTTAAGATACATCCATTAGTTCTGCAACAAACCTCTCTCTATTTTTATTATAAATCACTTTTCAACTGTCAAAAGTTTCTCATAAATTGCCCCTATAATCTACTAGCCCCACCGCACTTTTTGGGTGGTTTACTTGCTTGTTTTGTGGGTTGAAAGTTTGTACTGTAGAAATAGAATGCTACAGACATAAGGCTAATAAAATTATCTCTGCAATACTTGTTTATAATAACCTTGTTTCACTGCTAAAGTCTTGTACTTGCATACTTGAGTTATACTAGTAATTGCTAGCCTATATCTTGCATCATTTACTTGACTTTTAGAATCTTGTTAGAATATTTAAAAATCATTTACTTGCTCGCATATATATCTTTTGATTTCTTCAAATAGGGACAACATGTTTAAATTTCTTGTCCACTTAACTTTAAGATTTCATAATCGTCTTTTCTTGTGTCTAGGGTAGGTACAATCATCTTTTGTAGGTACTCAATTTCCTTGGAAATTATTAACCACTTTCGAGACTCTTTTCCAAGCTATCCTACACTTAGTATCTTGAAATATAGGGGCATAACTTCTATCATCTCACTTTTTGTCTCATTTCTCCCTAGGGTCATCCAGTACTCCCCCCTTGTGTTGGATTCTTCCTTCACTGAAGAAAGGGGAGGGTTTATTTGAGGTGAAAGTGGGTAAACTATCCCACTGTTATCACCATTTGGTGGATTGGTTCGGGATTTTCCCAACCTACATTTTGTGTGATAACATTTTGGCATCGTTGTCGGGGAGGATTTTGAATCCTCTTTTGTTCCCTACCGACACTTTGGCAAGATTCCTTCCCAAATCCTTTACCCCTATTTTTCCTGGTGTCTCCAATTGAAGGACGTTCCCCTTCCACCCTTGATGAGCTCTTCTTGAAGATCATATGGAGAATCCACCTTCCAAGAACCCACCTTTCCTTGTTTCTCCCTTTTAATCCTTTGATGAGCCTTGATCTCATTTGACGAATCCATTGAGGTGTGTTTTTAGTCAATGAAATTATGGCACCATGGGATGAACCCTCGTCTAGAACTTGTCATGCCTCTAGGACATAAATTTTACAAATGGAAATGGAAAAGGATATTGATGAAGCTACCAAGGAACTAATGAATCTTGTAAAATCATTATTTCAAAAAACTATCGAAGAACTAGCCCTTGAGGATGAAGAAATGCTTGAAGGACACATGTAGGAAGAAAGTTACCAAGAAGATATGTATGCAGTTTCTCATGTTAAATATCTAGACACAACATTTGATGGAGATAAAGTGCGTATATATTCCCTTCCATTTGATGAAGACATACAGACCTATGTTCCTCCTACACATCAAGAAGAGAACATGATGAGTTGTGACCCTTTTAAAAATATTGATGATATTTTATTGCATGACTTTGGAAGTGAATAATTATTAGAGGAGCCCTTGGATGTGATAGATCCTTTTGGAAAAAATAAAACAAAACGCTTTGTATTAAGGATCAAGCCCCTTATGATGAAGAGGTTATGGAGTATTACGAGGGAAATCACTCTATGGCATGGGGTAAACCACAACAGATGGAAATGACTATAGAAATCAACTCTAATATCAAGTATGCTATATAAATAAACATGCTAACGAGACAATATAAAGATCCTACCTCGTTTAGACATTCGATGAAGTCCATCGTTGAGCACTTGAATCAAAGCTATATACCTGCAAATTGTCCTAAAAAACCAAGATATGAAAGCATATGATGATAATATATAAATTTAGCATATATAATAGCATAATCCATCAATATTCATAACAAATATTCCCATGGAATAACAATTCAAATTTTTGCAAGACATTAATTGGACGAGAAAAGAGTATTTCTATTAAAATGTAATCAACAAAAGTGTATGAATGATTTTTTTTTATGTCAGAACGTTTGGAACCGAGAAACTAAGTCCCTTCCAGTTGGGCCTCCACTACTTCAATCCTCCACCAAAGTCCAGCTCATATAAGAGAGACAATGAGGTTCTCCATCAAATAGGGAAGAGCTTGGGGGATGAACAATGTGTTTAGACTTTAAAGGACAAAGGGATGTAGGCGCAATATGAAGTGAATAATTTATCCAAAGTAACTTTTCTCTCAAAGTTGATTTCTTCTCCTCTTTCTCCATAGTTTGGATATGGCCCATTTATATCCTTCAAATGGAACTCAAGGGCTGAGTCAAAACGTTTCTAGTATATGGAAGGTCAAGGATCATAGATATCGTGATGTGACATGGAAACCTGACACCATTTTTAATTTTGAGCACAAAAACTAATGTACATGTGTTGTAATGGTGCAACCTATGTATATGCATGTTGTATAGTTGTTATGGTGTGTATATGTGGAAACATATGTATTTTAGCTCTAGGAATTGTAAAACGGGGACTTCAAGTCTACATAGAGAAATGGAAAAGGCCTTCTGATCAAGTTGCATGGGGTGAGGAAATTTTTTCTATAACAGATGCCCCCTAATGTGTGAGGTCAGAGGAGTATCTACAATGGCCAAAATATATTATAATTCCCAAAAGTGGAGTAATGGAGACCCAACTGGATGAATTAGTTGCTCATAAGAATATTACAATTCTTGATGAATTTGTGCACATGGCTTCCAATTTGAATTACACTGCAGATCCATGTGGAGATATACCAAACAACTATTCACTACCATGAATATGAAATACAAGGGTATATACATTCCATAGGATGTCATAGTCACGAACAAGGCACAGTGAAAACCAATCTCAAAATCAGTCTGAAGATATTTTTATATAATGAAGTACAATATGATCTCCCATGATCATTCAAGTCTTATAGGTACTGGTCCAATGAATGATAGAAAATAGCTCAAGAAATCTATGAATATGAACTGATTTCTTCAAGTCTTCTACACGATCCACTAAAGGTGAAAGTATACATCATGTGAATAAAGGAGTTGAGTTTGAACAAAATGAGACTTAATTTGATTATTGGTCTTTAAGGTATACCATTAACAATCGTGAGACAACCTATAGATGAAGAAAGTAGGTATCAAGGCACTGAGTACACTCTTGCAAGTGTGAATAAAGGATTTGAGGTTGAACACTTGAGGTACACATCGATTAGGAGACATTGGTGTATTCTTAACTATCGATGGAGAGAGAACCTGCCACTAATAACTGCAAGCCTCTAGGTACTCATAGGACTCTAGGTGTCATTTCCAGTATAGATGGGATGAAGTCAATGGAAGGAGACCCGCTGAAAGGAGAGAATTAAGGCATATATCATCAGTCAACATGAGGTACAAAGAAATAGCTTAATGATTTGGAGGAAATCAAATGAAGAACATGTTCATGAACCAATGACCCTATGCATCTTTCACATGCACGAGATGCATGCAGTGCACGAAAAAGACCCTCTGAATAGTAGCCAATAAGGAAAATTGTCGACAAAGGAGAGGAAACCACTAATAAGGATAATGGAATCCAAGACACTACATGAATCCCAATGTGTGAATATATTTCTTGTCGTCAATCACAAGGGAACCCCGCCAGTCAACAACCAATGAGGAGATGTCGACTGTTAGGTTCAAGGTTACCTACCCATAATGAAAGTAGGACCAAGGTGAACGATAGGAATACAACTTCATGTAACTCTAAGAAACACTGAGGGTACAACCAAAATGAAAAGTCAATATTTCTGAGAAATGGTCGACATAGGATGATAGATATCCTTTGAAAAAGACCATGAGACATATGAAAGACTCTGGAAGCATAGACTCAATGATGAAACTTTGTGATGCAGGAGGCACCAATCAAACTCTCCATAGGGACTGGAATATTAACCAGTCAAAGGAGTAAACTCTAAGTAACGAGCTCAACTTCCTAAAGTCATGCTAAACACAAACTTTGGATGACAAGTGGACTCAAAAGTTTGTGCTTTGTTCAAAGGCAACATGACTGCTTCCAACATGAGATAATATCCTTTTCCTGCCCGTATTTTTTTGTTTTTTCATAGACAAATGAATGCTATGATACAGAGGAGGAAATGGGTATTGTGAGTAAGCAACTAGTTGCAATAGTGGAACATACCTATGCTCAATAAAAGGGGGTGCATGTAGGATATGGAAGCTCGAGGGGATGTTTCCTTGTAGGGTATAAGGTGTCAAGATGAAAATGATATAAAGAAGGATCTGCTTGGCTGATGATGCAAACTGCTTGAGATAACAGGCTTATAATGAAAAAGCGAGAATCGTAAATAGGCTTAATACCGTAAGCAAGAGGATGAGATGCAATTATAAATTAACTCTAAAGAATGTCCTTTTTCATAAACTTAGTCTACTTGGTTTGAAAAAGGGTTAAACTTACACCAAATAGGCGTCCTTTCAAATCCAATTTACGAGTGTGAAAGAGACAAGTTCACTTGACAATCTTTTTTCATTGTTGTCCCTTGACCAAGTTTTGAGGATCCTTGGTCATGTTAGACCTATTTTTGGGACTTCGACAGGCTGGCGAAGGTGGATTGCAAGACAAAGCAGAGATCACAGGATCTCAACCCCCTTTTATATATTTTTTGGATTTGGGATTATGTAACGGGTATGGGGATGTCGGCCCACAGGTTTATCGATGTTTAGGCTCAATTTTGTAATGTATAAATAGATTCTAGGCGATGTAGTGAGTATGAATGGCTAAGTGCAAATGAAAAGTCGATTGTAAGTAGTGTTGAGTGTAAGTAACAGTTGTAAGTGCTATGTGTATGCTTGCAAGTCTGAGTGAAAGAGGTTGTAAGAGATTGAGAAAAGGCTTAGTGCTATAACCTAGCTCAGAGAAGGAGGATCTAGAAAAGAGTGTGCAGATCTCCTGTCTTATGCAGAGTAGAAAGTTTGTGGCTTTGTTCATGTAAGAAGATTGAAGAAAGCTAATAAATAAGACAAAGAGTTGGTGGACGTAGCCCGAGGGTGGGGGTGAACCAAGTACATCCTGTGTTGTGAATGCTTTATGTGATGCATTGACGCATTTATGTATTTACTTGCTCAGTGCTTTGATATAGATGAATGATAGGTAGATATGTTGTTGTTTTGTGCTTAATAATGAGAGTAAATGATGGATATGACCTGTTTGAATGTGCTTAGTGCTTGAATCTGCTAGATCTTATCTATTTCATCATGCTAAGTGTTTCTAGATGCTAGATTTGGTTGAATATTGTGATGCTCTGTAATTAGGGTTTTACCTGTGAAGTAGATACTGGTTAAACATTGATGAACTATATTGCTAAGTGCTTTGTCAAGGTGTTACAATAAAAGATCTCTGTCCCAGCTAAGGTTGCAGACACTGGAGTCCTGCAACCACCCTTGTATCTACCTCGGGTGAAACTTCATATGCTTCGCAAGTGTTGCCGAAAGGGCTAGTAGATAGGGTTTTGTTGGTGCGTTGTTGTAGCATTGAACCCTGTGTCTGCCCCTATGCCAACAAATGGTTCTGTTGCCGGGACCTGAAACTATGATTGCTAGGAACTGAGGAAAAAGAAGCTATGTACGTGGATCTGTTGCTTGAGTACACAACATTCTACTTAATATGTGAAGCTCTGTGTTAAGAAAAGAAGTTTGATCTGAAGAGAAGAGGTAAGATCTAAAAGCTTTGTGCTCTGTTAAAGGTAAAAGTGCAAATTTTTTATTAAAGAGGTAAGATTTGTAAGCTTTGTACTTTGTTAAAGGTAAGATAAGTGGAAATTTTTGTTTCAAAAGTATGGATCTGGGTATGTTTGATAAATTTTGTCCTAGCTTGAAAAGTAGGGCGCAACTAGATGAAAGAAGATTTGATATAAATAGATTTGATAAGAATAATGAAAGATATGTTATACCTATGAATAGAAAGAATGTTTGGACTAACAAATGGATGCAGGATCCTAGAAAGAATGTTGGCACATGGGTAGACCCAGGGTTCAATGCTCAAGAGTGCACCAACAAAATCCCTAACTACCGTCCCTTTCGAAAACACCTGTGAAGCAGATGAAGTCTCACTGGAGGTAGAGGCAGGCATGTGTTGGGACTCAGAAATGTCGTATTTTCATCCACCTTTCCCTTCACTATTCCTTACATTTCATCGCCCAATTAAACCTTCATCATATCATTTTCATAAATACATTTGGGTTTCACATCATTATTTTCCACTTTATTCATTT
>SNQJ01S0026979.1:132560-155552 GCA_010110895.2 Picea sitchensis
CCCATAGAAAGATTAGAAGCTATCAGAATATTTCTTGCCTATGCTTGTCATAAAAGGTTTAAAGTCTATCAAATGGATGTCAAGTCAGCTTTTCTAAATGGAGATTTAAATGAAGAAGTCTATATGGAACAACTAGAGGGTTTTGAACTGTCTGGTAACCCTGACTTAGTATGCAAGATGAAGAAAGATTTATATGGGTTAAAACAAGCCCCTCATGCCTGGTATCAAAGACTGGATATGTATCTCAAAGACAAAGGGTTCAAGAGAGGAACAATTGCCAACAATCTATATATCAAAACAGAGGATAATGATTTGTTCATCGTGTTGGTATATGTAGATGACATCATCTTCGGATATAATAAGGATTAATTGGTACAATGGTTTGCTTCTACCATGGAGTCTAAGTTTAAAATGTCTATGATAGGTGAACTGTCATTTTTTCTTGGTCTGCAAATTACTTAGAGGTCTGAAGGGATGTTCATTTCTCAAGAAAAATATCTAAGAGAAATGTTGCAAAGGTTTCAAATGGAAGATTCTAAACCTGTGGGCACACCTATGGTTACTGGATACAAATTAAGCAATGATTATGACTCACTTGATGTCGATCAAAGTTCATATAGGTTAATGATAGGAAATCTATTGTACATCACAACATCTTGTCCAGACATAATGCATGTTGTTGAGATGGTAGGGAGATATCAGTCTACACCTAAACAGAGTCATTTGCTAGCTGTCAAAAGAATATTCAGATATTTGAAAGAAACAATGAATTATGGCCTATGGTATCCTAAGAATCATAATTTTCAACTAACAGTCTACTCAGATGTTGATTGGGATAACTGCATGGATGAAAGGAAAAGCACGAGTGGAGGTGTGTTCTTCTTATGAGATTCTCTAGTAGCATGGTTGAGTAAAAAGCAAGGTTCCATTTCTTTATCAACTACAGAGGGAGAGTACATTCCTGTTGCTACCTATTGCACTCAGGTATTATGAATGATTTAGACACTTGCAGACTTGGAGGTAAAATGCGTTGCACTGATCCCAATTCATTGTGATAACACTAGTGCCATCACTGTGTCCAAGAATCATGTATTCCACTCCAAGACCAAGCATATTCCCATAAAATACCATTTTCTGAGAGAGCAAGTCACCAATCAGATTGTTCAGGTCCATTACATTCCAACCATAGAACAAATTGCAAACATCTTTACTAAACCCCTAGCCAAGAAACCATTTTAATATATCTGACATAAGCTAGGTGTCATCCCGTCTCACACCTAAGAGAGTCCATCCTGTTAGGGGGGGTTTTGTATTGATTGAATATCTGATACCTCCTAAAAATACTGCAACAACTCAGGGGGAGCATGTTTTCTTTAACATTGATGTCAAAGGGGGAGAAAAGGAGTGGTCTGGACCAGATGCTACAGTTGGAGGTCCAAACAGTTTAGCGTAGTCGTTCAGGGTTTCCATCAATGCCAAAAGGGGAGATTGTTGGCATGTTTACAGGCATGTGTGCTTGTCATTGATGGCAACATTAGAGTATGTAACGATGGAAAAACAGGGACAACGTAAGACCGAGAGGAGAAGTGACAGTGATCCTTGGATCCCATTGAGAATTCCTGATGAACGTCATATCTAAGCCCGAGGTCTGATTGACGTTGGATCCAGGAGAACCTGCATGTTCTTTAAAGAGAAAGGTGAAGCGGGGTTACAAAATCCCAAAGGCAGGAGGATAGTTTCAGATACTGGGAGTTGGAAGAGTTGAGACTCTTCATCATCAGGAGTCCCATAATCGCGAAATGTGAAACACCAAAATCACGAAGGCAAGAGGACAGTTTCGGATGCTGGGAGTTGGAAGAGTCGAGACTCTTCATCATCAAGAGTTCCAGAATAGCAAAATGTGAAACATCGAAATCTCTAAAGAAGGAGGATAGTTTCGAATACCGGGAGTTGGAAGAGTTGAGACTTTTCATCATCAGGATTCTCGGAATCGTGGAATGAAAAACCCCAAAAAACTGAAACAGGCACATCGACCGGAGGTTCGAATATCGGGAGTTGGAGGAGTCAAGCGTCGAGACTCTTCAACACAGGAGTCCCAAAGTGCCGAAATGCAAAATGCCGAAAATCCTGAAATAGGCACATCAATCAGAGTTTCGGATACCGAGAGTTGGAGGAGTCAAGAGTCAAGACTCTTCATCACAGGAGTCCCAAAGTCATGAAATGCGAAACACCAAAACACCTTTTTGTGTAGATTTTGGATACTGGGAGTTGGAGTGTCGAAACACTTTGTAACAGGAATGTCGAAATGAAGAAACACCAAAATGTGTTTTCAAATAAGGATATGGTCACCACCAGTGGTCACATCATCGAAGAGATGTAGAGAAGAGATCGAAGAGACAAGCTCCATTTCAGAGTTTGGGACATGGAGAGTCGAGACGACTCATCACAGAATCCCCAAAATGCAAAATGCGAAATCCATGTTCAGAATTGGCCCTTGGTCATAACCCTTGGTCACATTGATGAAGGCTCAATGGAGGAGGTAGCACGAAGCTAATATCCATTTCAAAGATCACAACTTGGAGAGTCGAGATGCCTCACCACAGGGATGCCAAAAAGCCGAATGCTGGAATGTCGAAACGCCAAAAGGCCGAATTGCGAAATGGTGAAATAAGCGCGAGACCCATCATTTATGATCCAACATTGCAGGTTATTCAGGAATATGATCAAAGGGATACTATTTCTCTTCATAGTTAATCGATTAGTGGTGATTCAGTTGCTGAAGTGGTCTTTGGAGGTTCACAGTATAACTGCTAGAAACCACTGATGGTTTCTTCCAGAGGACTCGAAGAGACTTCCATGTGATTGCTAGAGGAACTGAAGAGTCTCAAGGAATCTGCCAATGGAATGAAGACTATTCGTAGAGGCAATTGATATATGGATGATTGTTGAATCCTGTAACTACAATAGAGAGGATGAGATCGACTGTGACAGAGAAGACAAAGAGTCTCGACTATTGGAGAGGCTAAGGAATCTCAGCATAACATCTAGTTATGATGGACACATGGGTTTAATAGCCAGAGAAGTTGAAGAGTTGCAATGATGATCAGGCAGAGCTCTCGACATGAAGAGCATCCAGAAGCATTGCGCACAGGGGATGCACAAGGTGCACAGAGACTATAATAAGGCAGAATAAAGAAGATATGGGGGTTGTTGTTGAGAAGGATTCAGGACTGTAGAAGGAGGAGTCTGCAACAGCTGAAATACAGAGAAGAGGAATGGTGCATTGAATGGACATGGCACACAGAGCATAAAAAGGAAGAAGCACAGAAGGTGCAAGGCATGTTTGCAGTAAGACAGTGAGACACTAAAGGAAGGCTGAGGTTCTCTTGTAGATAAAAATAGAAGATCAGAAATTGCAAGAAGATGCAGATAGAGAGAAACTGATACAAGAGAGTAGAGCAACATAGCAGAACAATGATAAGCCTGGTAAGCCAATGATAAATATTGTATCATTGTGATAAATTTATATATAGAAAACTTTATATTTCAGGGTGGTAGGGAGGTGCTAGGGAGGACTATTTTCCTCATAGGTTCAAGTGGGTGCTTGAACAGTGGGAGTTGTAGCTTCCATCTTGTTGTAGCCAGAGAAACCAGGGTGGCAGGGTGGTGCAAGGGAGAGTTGTTGTTCTATGTTATATAGGTTGGTTTCTGTGTGACTGGAAGTTGGTTCTTCCATCCAGTTGGTGCTAGAACACTTATGGAGTTGGTGCGTCCTTCTAGTGGGTGCTATAGAAACCAGGGAGTTGGTGCTTCCTTCTAGTAGGTTCTAGAGAAAACAAAGAGTTGGTGCTCTTAACAAGTTGTAGCTTGCAAAACAGAGGTTGTAGCCTCATTATGAGTTGGTTCTCATAAGTATGATAATGTAAAGAATGTAAAGTTTATTTATCATATAAAGAAGAAGAGGTTTTTACCCTTTATGGGTTTCCTCAGGAAATATCTGTATTTGTATATTTCATATGCGTGGATGATGTTGAATGTTCTATTGCTTACTTCCCTACATTATTTGTATTGTCATTCAGTGCTCTGCAAAGAGTTTAAAATAAGCATAATTGTTTAATCTCGGTAACAAATGATTCACCCCCCCCTCTCAGTTGTCTAACACACACATTATGCACCAAAGCACTTACAATATTGATCACATGGATCCAACTCTAGCACATACCCATTCCTTATGACTTCTTCTTATTACATCACCTAGTCTTCTATATATATTACAAAATAGGCCTAAGCATGGGTAAACCCATGGGATGACATTCCCATACCCATTACATGATCCCAAAAACCCTAAAAAGAGGCTGAGATCCCATGATCTCCTCTTCATATTGTGCTCCGTCTTCGACAGGCTATCAAAGTCCTAAAATAGGTCAATCTTGACCAAGGATATTCCAAAACATGGTTAAGGGCCAACAAGCCCCCAACACTCACATGTGACTCGTTCTGAGTCACTCTGGTCTGACTAGTTCTTATTTAAAAGACTCGAGCTTGGCTTGAGATGCTTCGATTTGTTGTTGTGATACGTCATCCTATTCAATGAATTATTGAATCACTTCCTCATTCATGGCTCCCTCTAGGCGTTGTTCAGCTGTAGTAACAACTTACTCCAGTTCTTCTCCTCAGCCTTCTATCTATATGAATAATTGGTAAGCCTCATCTTGTACAGGTTGGAGCCTCTAAGTCACTTCCATGACTTTGCTCAGAATAGTGTGAACCTGTCGCTGGGTAGTGTGCTTCTCTTGGTATCACTTCATTCTTTCCATAGGTGACAAGAGATTTAACTGTGCATGTATTGTCTCTTCTTGGTACTTCACTTCCTAGAGCTGCGACTCCAGTGCTTTTAGTTCTGGATTCTTCATGAGTTTCTCATATGTCTGGGCACTATGATCACTTAGTTTCTTTCATTCCAGGGCAAGGGATTTTATTATTTCGACTACCCTTTGAGCAATTTCTTCTCTTTGGTTCCTTACATATTGCAGGGTGTCAGGTACAACGCAGAGCTCTAAATATGTTATTCGGTTTTGTAGCTACTGAATGGATTCTGTGAGCTTCTCTACTTGATGCTCAACCCAGTCTTCTACCTGTGTCTCTAAGCCTATCATAGAGTGAAGTGCTATGTTGACTACTTCCTTTACTTCGAGTTGTCCTACGAGCAACTGTTCATTTTCTTTCGGCATTTGCGCTTTCTCCTTGTCAAACTTTGTCTAGAGAGAAATCTTCTCCTACTTTGCAACTCTGTGTTGTTCTATGAGTACGCCTTGCACTTGCTTCAAGGCCTGGGTGGCTTGTTCTGCTTCTTCTTGTGCATGATGAAGACAAGCTTAGACTACATGAGCTACTCAACAGAGTTGGGTTGGATCATCCCCCAACTCTAGTTCTCCTTATGGAAGGGGTGCAGTGGAGACTGTGCGACTAGAATAAAGAGCCTATTGTACTCCTCAGAGCTTGACCTCGATTCTATTGCAAATTTACTCCGTATTATCTTCTTGCTTCTCTGCAATTTCCAGCAAGGTGTCGTTTAGCGCTACGATGATAAAATAAAAATCATCAGCAGTAAGAACAATCTTCATCTTGGTCATGGTGGCTCTGGATTTGTTTCGCGAAGAGGGTTTCTGGGGAGAAACCTTCCTCTTCTTCAAGATATCGGTGTCATCTCTTGGCGGTGTTAATTTTCCTTTCTTTTGTTCAACTTCTTTGTCCTTCATCTCTTCTACATCTTCATCACCTCCTCTCTCTGGTGATATGGAAGCAGTCTTCCCCGAGGTGTTGCTTAGGTCTTGGACCTCTTCAGTCTTCTTCATTTTTCTAGGTCCGAGTGTATGATGCACGGTTTTTGGGTTGTCAGGGTTGGACATCTCTGTAGGGTCTACTAGAATGAGGAGGTCTTCCAACCAGTCCTTAGTGATCTCCTCAAGATCCTCTTTTGTGAGCTTGTAGTATGACTGCAGTTGCTCCTTATGTTCATCATCTCGCGATGTAATGTTGTTGGCCCTTGGGTATATAAGCAAGCGAAGATCAAGGAAGAAAAGGGAGAATGTGAACTGTGTGGAAGACACAGTGACTATTATTGGCTCGAAGTGAGCAAAAGAGAAGAAATGATGGAGCAAAGCCCGAGAATGAAATTTGTTGGACGAGGATATCAGGAATGATAGATAAGCAATAAACAAGGATTGAGGACAAGTCAGCAAGCGAAAAAACCTACCATTGGATGCTTTGGAGCAACGCGTGAGAAGGAAGGAAAGACAAGCTGGTGAAGCCATGAAAATATAGGTCAAGTTGACCTAGGGTTTTGGTATCTAGGGTTTTGGACACCTAGGCTTAGACCTAAGGATGTCGGTGAGTGATTGTAATGTATAAATAGGCCAAGAGGACCTATGTTGGGTTGTCATTAGTTGGTATCAAGATAGGTTGTCATTGTTGCTAGTGATGATCTGATTGTTGTTGTGATAGACTATAGTGTGTGTGAGAGAGAAGTACTAAGTGTGAGAGCCTTCTAGTAATGTAAGATATTCAACTGGGTGTGAAGATCAACCCTACAGTTGGGTGCACAGGGAGGGGAGAGAAAGAGAGGAGAAGAGAAGAGATCTGCTAGCTAAGAGCACAGATAAGAACTGCATGCTTTACTTAAATATAATACAATACAGTTATGTGGACGTAGCCCTAGAGAGAGGGTGAACCATGTGTTGATTAAGGTTGGTTGTCATTGATGTCAACCCTTGAAGAAAGCCCTGTAGCACAAAGTTTTGGGTAATGGACCCAATATTGTTTGATGTAAATATGACTCATTATTGTTTTTTCATCATTGATAAGAAGTAAATATGGATGAACTCCAAAGTGGTCCCCTTATGGTTAAAGCCCTCATGGGAAGACGCTTTGCGGAGTAAAAGAACCCATGATTAATTGTGGAATAATGAGATGAAGGACAATGAATTTTTCAGGGAAAATATCCTATATAGATAGTTCTTTTCATGCCATTTCCAGTGGTATGTAGAACGTCACATAACTCCTCACGGTTAGAGAGTTATGACCATGTGAAGTTGGAGAACCCAAGTTTGGGTAATGGACCCAAGTTTGTTTGATGGATAACGGTACAATTTTTGCTATATTTGAAGGTAATAATATT
This sequence comes from Picea sitchensis, assembly GCA_010110895.2. NCBI lineage: Eukaryota > Viridiplantae > Streptophyta > Pinopsida > Pinales > Pinaceae > Picea > Picea sitchensis. The sequence goes on from SNQJ01S0026979.1 coordinate 139,738, forward strand.
CTATATGGATATTACATGTCGTTTCATTTCTAGTGGTATGTGGAATGTCATATAACTTCTCACGGCTTGAGAGTTATGGCCTTACGAAGTTGGAGGACCCTCATATGTCATCTAGAAGCCCCAAAAGGTCAAAGTAGTCAAAGTGGTTTAATAGATTTTAAAAGGTAAATAATAAAGTGAAGTGATGAGTGTATTATAATTCAAAGTGAATAAAAAATAAATTATTTCAATAATAAATTTAATGGAGAAATTAGAAGTGGGTTAACCTTAAAATAAGGAAAGTGGGCCAAGTGACCTAGAATATGTTTTTGAGGAAGCTACTTGGAGAGTATAAATAAGAGGCAAGGCTCTCTCATTTTAATTACACTTGAGAATATTGAATATATATAGGTGTCTGAGGTAACCAAGGATATCTAAGTCAAATTTCTAAGGGAAGGTGAAGAAAATAAGGCCGAAATGCAAGGAAGGATAAATTCTTTTGATGGTTCTTTCTAAGGTATGTTATTTACAGGTCATCTCACCATTTTAACTATAAATGTTTTTCTAGAATGGTTCAGACCATGAAATTTATATTCCATTGTGAAAACATACCCAAGTATCTGTGGTAAAAATTCATCTTTTGGGTCGTTGTATTTTGGGAGTTACACTCTGTGGAAAATAGGGTTTGTGGTTAGTCCTGAAACTAGTCAAAAACATGTGTTTCGGGTAACAACATCATAAATTATTCATAACAGATCCAAATTCAGTGAGACCAAATGTGTTAGTTAGGGTACAGTCTATAGTAAGTTTTGTAATATTTTCATATCAATTCAATGAATATTTCATGCGGGGAAATCTCTACAAGGTCGCTCTCTAGAATAAGCCAGAATTCAGCAAGGTATGCCATTGTATATATAACACCTTTTTTGAGAGGTTCCAAGTAGTGAAAACTAGAGGAATTGAATAAAACACACTGAAGAAAATTGTGTTTCAGTTTCAGATCTTTATACATTACAGGTTCAAATTTATGATTACTTCAAGTTAGGGTTGTTGACTAATCCAAAACTAGGCATGTGAGACTAAAGAAAAGTTTGATGAAAATGCTAGTCTCTTGTTATTAAAGTTAATGAAGATTTTGTTGGTAGCTCAACAATGTTTGTTAACTTTTTATACCAATTAATTGATCTACATAGCTTCCTAACTGAACTTATTTGTTTTTATTACTCTTCATGACGCAATTTTCGAAACAACAGTTGTAAGTTGTCGTTTTTTACTATTATTATCTTTCATGCTTCGTTCATGACTGGAAGCATGAATACAAAGCATGAAAATTTGCAATTGTGTTACCTTTTTGTTCTAAATTGTCGTCAAAGGCAAGTTGTTCATACAGTTTACTAATAAAGTTGGCTCCTTGCCATGAAGAGTTACTCTCCTTGTTTCGATCCTTTCAACATCAAACATGCTTAGAGGTTGATGGTTACATGAATCAAAGGACCTCCACGAATTGATTTTTGGTATGGTTTTGTTTGGTTCTTGGATTTACATTTCTTTTGTTTTGTTCATGATTTTATGCTTCAGTTTTATCAAAACAATTGAGTGATATTTCAATTCATGTTATTAGGTTTACCTTAAATATGGTGATTGATTAAATATAAGTTGTAATTATAGGATTTATCTCATGTGTTATCGCTTGTGATCTATTATATCACTGCAATTATTTTGCATCTTGTTGTTTTATCAATTGAATACACCAGTCAATGCACAATTTAGCTTTTGTACCAAACAGTGTAAAGATGCACAACAGATTTGCCTCATGGATGGACTGATGCAAGATTTACGCAAACAGTTGGACGCAAACTCTTCAAATGATTAATAGGTTAGTCTGTTCTTATATTACATTTGTTTGTTTATTATAGAAGTTTTTATATACAATATAATTTTCGCTATCTATATCTTTCTGTTTAATTAAGTAGTTTAATATTTGATCTTATGAATGCATATAAACAAGAAAAACAAACCAAAAACAAGTAGTTCTTTGCTTTCGTTATTACTGTCATTAAAAGAACCATTTTACATTCGATTTTTATGAGTTCAGATTAAAACTCGTGATTTATACATATTGTATATATGATAAATAGAACTATTATATAAATATTATTTAGATAAACTATATATATATATATATATTTAGATGTACATATATGTATTTCAGTGATTATTATTTAGTAAGTTATTTCTTTTCTTTTAGTTATTTTTCGCTTCCCTTAGGACTTTAGATTGGCCAACGGAGCCATTAATCCTGTCAGAGTGAATTAATCCAAATGACTTTGGTTAATTAGACAACCCCGAACCGGATTCACTCTTCCATTTGATGAGCGATCAATTTCGTCTGTCAACAAATTGTGCTAGGAGGGCCTGAATACTATTAATGGCACGTGGAGGTCACAATACTCCTCCCCCACCTACCCGCTCACCTATAGTAACAAGAAGTCATTCTGATGACAACATTGTCCCTCAAATAGCAACCACATCAAACGACAATCCACATATCACCGTTGAACCAGTAACTCCAAACCCCCCACGGGTCGACGTACAAGAAATTGTTCGTCAATCCCTCATAAGGACGCACAGTGCCTTGGCTCGTATCAAACAACCAGGTCAGCCTTTGAACCAACCATTAGACTTCTCTGATATCAGGGAGAAATTGAAGGTATTGATCTTACCCTAAACCCTACGGATCCATATCACATCCTCACTCCTGTAGCAGGAGGATCTGGTATTCCACCATCACCACCCCCTTCATCTCCTTCTTCTTCTAGAAAAGAATCATCAGACGAAGGCAATTATTCATCTCAGCCTTCGACACCACCCACACCTATGGCCAATCTGAACAATCCTTCCAGAACTTGGCTCGATCAAGATGCAGTGGACATACCTGGGCCCCAACATCCTTTGCCTAAACATCCAGAGAAATGGCTCCCTAAATTTGACCCAGATTCTAAGCAGATCACTAAGGATCATATCAAAAAATTCATGCTAGCCATTAGGCTCCGTAGTGTTGAACACAAAGACATAGTATGTAGACTTTTTCCATACACCTTTTAAGGCAATGCCTCTACTGGGTACTTTGCCCAACAACCCCACACCATTGTGTCATGGGATAGATTCAAATCCTGTTTCCTTGATAAATTTGGAGATGACAAATCTCTTGAAGTCCTAGTCATGGAAATCTCTAGTTTAAAAATGAACCCAAAAGAAAAGATAAAAGACTTTAATCATAGGTTCCTAACATTAAATAATTGAATCCCCACTGACTCAATGCCTACCGAAAATCTTACCGTTGCATACTACACGAAAGCCTTACACCAAAACATAGCCATTTGGGTAAAAAGGTCAAAGAAAGCCACATTTTTAGAATCCTTTGAAGAGGCGAGTTAAATCGAGAAAGATATTCTCAGCCTAAAAGACAATATCTGTAACGAGGCAGAGACTACTTCATCCTCCAAGAAGAAAATCGAAATTCTTCCTAGACCGCCCCAAAACAAAACTCAATCAGATAGTTTGGATCTAGAAAGCTTACAGAAGGTCGTTCAAAAGTTGTCTAATCAGGTTATAGATTTGAGAAGATCAGCTGAAGAAGCTTCTTCAAGCAAAGGGCCTTATAAACCCCCTTTCAGAAATCATTTTCCCACCAACCGGCCTAACTCAAATTCTGAAGGCCTAAATCTAGAAAGCTTACAGTTTGTTATTCAGATGATTCTAGAGGCACATGATAAATTGATTCCTCTCGAGATTCCTGAAGACGTGGCTGAACAAGAGATAGTGGAAGAGGATGAATCCTCTCCCAACATTTTCATGCATTTTTCGGATAGAATTTTTCAAGCAAATTTCGAAACAGTGCATCCTTACAATACCAGGAGCAAGACAACAAATAAATCTTCTTCTGAAATTAGAACTAATGCACCTCAAAAACAGTCTAAATCAATTGAAACTAAACAGAATTCAGCAGCCCCAAGTTTAGAGTATGATTTGATTGAGGATCTCAAAAATCTTAGAGCTAATATTTATGTTTACAAATTATTGAAATTTCCTTTTCTTCTGCAAAAGATGTTGCAGAATATTCCAGAAAACAAAAAAAACAACAATCTGAACAACAACAAAGTTGTTCAAAACAACGCCAAAACACCTCAAAAGGTCTTTGTCAAAATGACGCTAGAGTCTTCTCATAAAAGAGACCTTGCTATAAAAAGTGTAACAAATGTAGATAAACTAGTTTCAGGGGTTGCGACTAAAAAAAAACAAACTTCTGCTATTAATACTCGCAGAAATGTCCCACCCTTTTTGTTGACTTTTGAAATTTTCAATAGGAATGTACATAACTGTATGGTAGATTCAGGTGCATCGTCAAACGTAATGCCTTGGTCTATCTGCCAAAAAATTAATGCCGAAGTTCAACCTTCCAGCCTAAAAATTATTCAGCTTGATCGAACTAGTGTTAAAGTAATAGGTGAATTAAAAAATGTGCTTATTAGATTATCATCTAATCCTAAATTCCATCAAGTTATTGATATTATTGTCATTGATATCCCTGAAGTATATGGATTGTTTTTAAGTAGATATTGGTTCGAACAACTACATGGTTATTTTGCAACGGATTGGTCTCACTTGTGGCTGCCTGAGAATGGAAAGCCTAACGGAATCAAGGTAAATCGTGAGTGTTATCTTAAGTTCACGGTAAACAATTTAAATGATCCTAATGAACCATTCACGGCTTCCGCCAATTCACCTGAAATACAGGGGATGGACACTTTTTTCGGTAATTTCATGGCTAAAACTTATATCATTATTGACCCGGAACAACAGTCCGAAATTATGACATAGACACAATCAACATCCCTCTCTCAGTGGTCACATGCACCTGACGAAAATCAAATCTGGTCTCTTTACTTCGATGGATCTAAATCTAAGGAAGGAGCTGGTGCAGGGTGTGTGCTCATTGATCCAACAGGTAACAAAACTTTGATCTCTTTCCGGTTAGAATTTGAATGCACAAACAATACGACCGAATACGAGGCACTCCTACAAGGTCTCAAAAAAGCACTAGATTTGAGGATTCAAAATTTTACTGTCTTTGGTGATTCAGAAATTGTGGTTAGATAGGTAAAAAATTATATCCACTGTTTATCTCCACACTTGAAGAGCTATCAGACTGAGGTATGGAATTTAATGAACAAATTTTCTGGATTTAACATTAATTCTATTCCGAGATTGAATAATTCTGAGGCTGATTTTTCAACTAATGTCGCCTCAAAACTTTTTCCTACAGAAGGCCTTTCTCCGAATGCATTTTTCGTCGAGTTGTTGTTCAGACCATCCATCTCATACAACATCACAAATTGGAGAGTCTTTGATGATGATCAACATATCATTAGTTTTCTGCACATGGAAGAGACTTTACAAGGCGCAGTTATCAACAAAGGTACCCATGATGAAAACCTTCACGATTTTATGGTAATACTGGATACAATATCCCCAGAGTCTACATCAGATATGGTAAACTCTATCCCAAAATTTGTGGTTAGATTAGAAAATTTTTATGATCTTCATGATAAATTTAGAAAATCAGTGAATTGTAAAACGAATAGTTCTTCCTTGACACATGAAAAAGTAAATTTAGGAACTAAAGATAACCCACAGTGTATCAATTTGGGTTTGGGATGTTCTGAGCAAGAAAAGATAGCATTTATTAAGTTGTTTAAGGAATTTAAAGATGTCTTTTCTTGGACATACGATGATCTAAAGACCTTTGATCCTAACATCATACAACACATTATCCCCATGAAACCCTAGACCCAACCTTTTCAACAGAAGTTAAGAAAGATGCACCCAAAACTTGAATCAACAGTCAAGAAAGAATTAAACAAACTCTTGAATGCTAAAATAATATTCCCGGTAAGACATACATAGTGGGTCTCTAATCATGTTCCTGTAAGAAATAAGAGTGGAGAAATCCGACTATGCATCGATTTCCGAAATTTAAATCGAGCGTCTGATAAAGACAACTACCCTGTTCCTCCCATGGAATAGATCCTTCAACAAGTATCTGGTTCTGAAAGATTATCACTGCTAGATGGTTTTTCAGGGTATAACCAAGTCCTTATGTCTCCCCTAGACCAACTCAAAACCACTTTCCATACTCCATGTGGTACCTACACTTATAGGAAGATGCCCTTTGGGCTCATAAATGCCGGTGCCACCTTTAAGAGAGCGATGGATATCACTTTCCGCATCTTAATCAATCAATCTGTAGTAGTTTACATAGATGATGTCACTATCTTATCAAAGAATAAAGGAGATCATCTAGCTCATCTAAGATCTGTTCTACAGCGATGTCGTAAGTACGTTATTTCTTTAAATCCTAAAAAAATTGTCTTTGCAGTAGAACAAGGTAATCTCCTTGGATTCATTGTATCAAATGAAGGGATGATTATTGACCGTAAAAGGACCCAAGTCATTTAAAAACTGCCCCCTCCCTCTTCCAAAAAGTTCATGAAATATTTCTTAGGTCAGATAAACTTTGTTAGGAGGTTCGTCCCCAGCTTTTTAGAAATGGTCAGACCATTACAAAATTTAATAAAAAAGGATGTACAGTACCATTGGGGACCTTTAGAAAGTCAATATTTTGACTCAATAAAAAATGCTATAGTAGATGCTCCTTCTCTAATGAGCCCCAATTTTTCACAAGATTTCACTCTCTACACGTTTGCCTCTGATTGGTCTTATGCTACTGTCCTAACCCAAAAGAATGTTGAAAACAATGAAGTCCCAATTGCCTTTATGAGCTCAGCCTTTAAGGGAGAAGAACTTAACTACCCAACAGTATATCAATAGGCTTATGTTGTTTTTAAAGTGGTAAAACACTTTCAATCTTATCTACTGAAATCTAGGATGAAAATCATTGTCCCTTACCCTGCTGTGAGAAATTTGTTAGTACAGAAAGAACTGGGTGAAAAATGGGCAAACTAGGTCACATCCTTACAAGAATATGACATAGACATTACCCCAGCAAGAATTTTTAGAGGCCAAGGTTTATGTAAATTGGTCATTGATTCAGCTATAGGACATAAAAATGAAACTGATATGTTAATTCAAGATCAACACAATCAAAATCAAATCTGTTGTGCACAAAACCTTACTAGTCCTTGGTATGACGACATCAATTTTTATTTATACATGGATTAGCTCCCTGTCACCTTGATCCAAAAAAGAGGAGAGCATTGAGATTAAAATATGCTTCTTTTCAGCTGGTAAATGATATTTTGTTTCACCAAAATTTCGAGAGAATACTTATGCGCTGTCTTGAAAAAGATGAAGCAAAAAAAGTCTTATTGGAATTACATGTAGGGGAAGCTAGTGGTCATTTTGGTGGAGACACCATGACCCACAAAGTATTAAGAGTAGGTTATTATGGCCTACTCTTTTCAAAGATGCCCATGCCTTATGTCGCAAATGTGTAATCTGTCAAAAGGCATCTGGATGAGTACAGAAGTCAGCATTCCCGCTACAACCAGTTTCGGTAGACTCCCCTTTTCAGCAATGGGGCCTCGATATTATAGGCCCAATCAACCCTACATCCTCGCAGCAGCATAAATACATCATAACAGCCATAGATTATTTCACCAGATGGTCTGAGGTTGTGCCATTAAAAGTTGTAAACACCAGCCAGGTAATATCCTTCCTGAATTCAAATATTATCACTCATTTCGGTATTCCTGAATGCCTAGTATTTGATAATGCTTCCTATTTTTCATCTCTCGAAATGAATGATTTCTCTTTAGAAAAGGGAATAAAATTAAAATACTCTGCTAGCTATTACCCCCAAGGCAATGGTTTGGAGAAATCAACTAATAAAAACCTGATCAAGATCATCAAGAGAACGGTCTCCGAAAACCACAAAAACTAGCATAATGCACTATTTAATGCAATCTGGGCTGATAGGGTAACTCCTAAAATTGTTGTTGGTAATTCCCCCTTTTTTCTCATTTATGGCAGGGAAGCGATTCTTCCACCGCATGTCCTTCTTCCATCTCTGCAGTTATCACAGAAGGTGCAAGAAGAAGACAATCCTCCCCTGGAAAGTCAGATTAACACTTTGCTGAAGTTAGAAGAAGTGAGGGCTCAAGAAAAATGAAAATTGAATTAATATCAACTCATTGTGAAAAACTGGTTCAATTCCAATTCTGCCTCAGACAAAAATTTTGAGGTAGGTGATCTTGTCCTTAAATGGGACAAACCTCATGAGGGGAAAGGAGAGCATACTAAGTTTCAAAGCCTGTGGTTGGGACCATTTTTAATTGTTGAAAAACTAGGTCCCAATTCTTTCTGCCTCTAGAATTTAGAGGGATAGCCAGACACCTTTCTGGTGAATGACCAAGCTCTCAAAAGGTATTTTACCTGACAACTCTGTGATACACCTTCTGTACATATTTTTCTGTTTGGATTTCTTTGCTTTCCATTTTTTCTTTGCTTTTTTGTTTTGTTTTCATTTTAGTACATCGGTCCTTTTGAGTCAAACATCCTTGTAGTATAGTCTAGCTCAGACAAAGAGAAACATAATGCTTCATCTCAAAAATAGTTGTCAAAGGCTGTCAAAACATCTATTGTTGTCCTTCTCTGAAATTGTAGGCTAGTTAAAAGTGTCATTTCTCTGAAAGTTGATTCCTTGGTTTCAATCTGCACTTGAAAGTATTCATGAATATCTTTAAAATGTCTCTTTATGTTGTCCCTGCTCTTTAAGAATGCAACTCAATGATGTCTCCCTGTCCTTGAAAATTAGTTCTATCAATGAACTATTTTTCAGATCTTGATGAAGGTTTGTTAGAAAAATTTAAAGGCCTGTGGAAATATTAAGTTGAGTTAAAAAACTAGAATTTTCAGCGTCACCCCGCTCTATTGAATATCTTTAAAATTATATCAGAATGTGAATAAACTCTCAAAGAGTTGTGGGAAGTGTTTGTAAACCTGCCAGGACACTCAACAGGTTTGCTAGCAGTGGGTAAATGCATACATGACGCCAAGATAACTTCGCCAGGGTACTGAATAGGCCCGCTGACAGCGAAGCGATGTCAGGTAAAAGAAAATTCTCAGGTATAAACCTTGTGTTGGCCATAAACATCCTTCGTTCTGATTTGAAATTTCTTGGGTAGGATACAGACGTTAGAGTGGGTTAATTGACATCCCTTTCGAGGCTATGGATTCCTGCTGGTAGCAGTGGCCCTGCCAACAATATTTGATATTTTAACTTCAACATCGTGGCTTTCTTTTGCTAAGTTTGTCACCAGATTTCATTCTTTTAAACGAAAGGTATCTGAAATTGGGTTGTGTCTTGTTCTTTTTAAATATGTTCAAATAACCTTGTGGTTGTTCTTCGATTTGAAGTTTTTCAGAATTCTCTAACCCAAACTAGTTCATATTGCAAAGATAATTGTTTCTCCCAGCATGTCACCATTGTTGGCAGCTTAACAATGTTTGTTAACTTTTTATACCAATTAATTGACCTACATAGCTGCCTAACTGAACTTATTTGTATTTATTACTCTTCATGATGCAATTTTTGAAAAAATAGTTGTAAGTTGTCATTTTTTCCTATTATTATCTTTCATGCTTCGTTCATGACTGGAAGCATGAATACGAAGCATGAAAATTTGCGACGGTGTTACCTTTCTGTTCTAAATTGTCGTCAAAGGAAAGTTGTTAATATAGTTTACTAATGAAGTTGGTTCCTTGCCATGAAGAGTTACTCTTTTTGTTTCGATCCTTTCAACATAAAACATGCTTAGAGGTTGATGGTTACATGAATCAAGGGACCCCCACGATTTGATTTTTGGTATGTTTTTGTTTGGTTCTTGCCTTTACATTTCTTTTGCTAATTTTTGGATTTTCGACTCACCCAAACCTTGTGATAGAACCCACGATGCGCGCACTCATTTTTCATTTTAATGTTTTGGTCCTAGACTCGTACTAGATGCAAAGGTGGTGTTATGATTTGCAGGCAGACATCATTCTCGATACTGCCCTTGTCTTTTCAAACCCTCTTTGCATGCCTTTCAATAAACACCTATCTAATCATTTTGAGTTTATGTTCATACACCGTTCATTGGTGGAATGTCACAGGCTCGGGTTATGGCTCTGGACTGTCTTTGCAAACCCTCTCTGTGTGCTGTGTCCGATTCGTTACCTATTCATCCATCATGGCTCCTGTTGTGAGAGTTGAACCAAACAGCATTCAAACTCTGCTCTTATATGACGATGCCAGAAAAGATTTGGAGAGAAGTGGTTGGCTCGTTTTCATTAGGAAGTTTCAAGGTTTCAATTTACAGGTTTCCAAAGAATTCACTTTCTCCTTTGATGGTTGTAGAGTGAAGGTTGGTGATGTGCAACTAGAGGTTACCGAGGATTTCCTAAGTCAATCTATAGGGCTACCATCAAGCAGTCAAAGGTGGTTTAAAAATGCAAAGGTGGAAGAAGTTCCTTGGAGGCTGTTGTTTACATCTCGCAAAATTGTAGGGTGTCATAAAGGTATGCCCATTTCCTTCCTAAAATCTCGGTGGCATGATTTGCTCACTATGGTAAGGCAATTTGTTACCTGTGAGGAATGTTTCAGGCTCCTATTTTTGTACCATTTGTGTCTGCTTATGATTTTTATGGGTTTCCCTTTGAATATGTCGTATTAATTACTGAGTAGTCTTTATAAAATGGGTAAAAGATACAAAAAACAATGGTCAGACTCTAGCCTTTTTCATCATGGCCTAGTTAAAATCCTACTCATACATCATTTAGAGTCACAGAATGAAAGTTGGGATTCTTTCATAACCCGAAATGGCTATGGTAACCTTGATATAGGGGAGGTAGATAAACTTGTGGTTGATCAAACCCTTGTACACTCGACGACATCCCTCTCTCCTCCCCGGACCTGTGTCTCTCCCCCTAACAGCGAACCCTTGATCGATCCAAAGGTCATTGAACAGGCCTTTCAACAGATTACACATCCAAACGACTATGTTAAAAATGTAAAAAAACCTACAGGAAAGAGATCTAAGGGCAATATTGATATCAATTTAAAAAAAAAAAAGTTGGCAGGCTAATTTCTAGGAGACTTTGTAACAAGTCGAGTTCTCATACAAGTTCTATCAGTATGATCGAAGTTCACGAAAGCTCAGACTCTGAAATCGAGAGGTTCCTTGCTGCAGAAGACTTTCAGTCATTCGAGCCTCACCTTGATCGGCCCTATAATTTTGTTGAAAATTTACCTCCCTGTCTTAAAAATAATCCAGAGTTTCCTAGCGTCAAATTAATTAATGAATCCATTGTCGGTATGGAGGGTGCTCCGATTCACAACCAAGTTTGTTCCCATGCCACCGTTGCACAGTCAAATTGTGAAGTCTATCTATCATGGATCGATAGATATTATACTGATATCCCTATCCTACAGTCACGAGTTAAGGATTTAAAGGATCAGATCATTGTCTTAATGAGCGAAAACCATAGAGTCGAATCTGTTATTCAAGGCAAAGAAAAATGCATAAAGACAACAAGCAACGTAGTATTTAAAAAGGTCGAGGCTGCAACAGCCATTGTGAATTCCAAGGTTGCCTGATACGATTTGATTTCATTAGTTGGAGGTATGATTCTTCATTTTAAAATAGGTTTATATTGTTAAAATTAGGTTGCTTTATTTTACAATAAATTGGACTTCATTTACTATAATAACTAGCTACAAAATTGCAAGATTCTGTAGCTAGTTATGTTAATTCGAATTGTGTAAAGTAGTGGTTGAAAATGTATCTAAAATCTTTCTATTTTCCTTTTCTTTTAGGATATTCAACAATCCATGATTACAAATTGATATGAGGCATCCTTGAGACCTTACAGTCATATCTTTGATGCATTTTATATGAACAGAAATGAACTGATATTAGTTTTGGAGGATTTAGTAGGATCAGGGTGGTTGCATCCCCCTTTATTTTTGAAATAAATATTTGATCTCAGGAACAAAAACAATTATCATTCCTGAGGCCTTTATAAACCTGTGATTTTTGTAAACAAAGGAATCTTGGCCTGGGGCTTATTGTGAACAGTTTATACTCAAATTTAGACATAACTAATATTTACTTTATGCTTTAGTCATCTGTGAATGTTGTTATGATCTATAGTTTGTTTATCTTGGTAATTGAATGACTGCAGATAGCTTTCATCTTCACAGATTGTTTTAGTTGTCAAGATAGTTTTTTTTTCATGGTTCATGATTTTATGCTTCAGTTTTATGAAAACAATTGAGTGATATTTCAATTTATGTTATTAGGTTTACCTTAAATATGGCGATTGATTAAATATAAGTTGTAACTATAGGATTTATCTCATGTGTTATCACTTGTGATCTATTATATCACTGCAATTATTGTGCATCTTGCTGTTTTATCAATTGAATACACCAGTCAATGCACAATTTAGCTTTTGTACCAAACAGTGTAAAGATGCACAACAAATTTGCCTCGTGGATGGACTGATGCACGATTTATGCAAACAGTTGGACGCATACTCTTCAAATGATTAATAGGTTAGTCTGTTCTTTTATTCCATTTTTTTGCTTATTATATAATTTTTTATATACAGTATAATTTTCACTATCTATATCTTTCTATTTAATTAAGTAGTTTAATATTTGACCTTATGAATGCATATAAACAAGAAAAACAAACCAAAAACAAGTAGTACTTTGATTTCTTTATTACTGTCATTAAAAGAACCATTTTACATTCGATTTTTATGAGTTCAGAGTAAAACTCATGATTTATACATATTGTATATATAATAAATAGAGCTATTATATAAATATTATTTAGATAAGCTGTATATATATATATATATATATATATATATATGTATATGTATTTCAGTGATTATTATTTAGTAAGTTATTGCTTTTCTTTTAGTTATTTTTCGCTTCCCTTAGGACTTTAGATTGGCCAACGGAGCCATTAAACCCGTCAGAGTGAATTAATCCAAATGGATTGGGTTAATTAGACAACCCCAGACCAGATTCACTCTTCCAGTTGACGAGTGGTCAATTTCGCCCGTCAACAGTTTTGCAGGAATGTAATCATATACACCAGGTCTATTAGAGAGCTACAAATCAGATTTGGATGATGAAATTGATGAGGACTTTTGTTTGAGGTACATGTTGAGTACATGGTTGAGACAAGTAGTTGATGAGTAGTTGACACATAATTGGTACATGGTTGGATGCACTTGTTTATGGTACAGGTTGATTACAGGTTTTTTGGTATAGGTTGGTGCATGGTTGATGAACTTTTTTATGGTACAGGTTGATTACAAGTTGAGGTACAGGTTGATGCATGGTTGATGCATGGTTCAAATTTATTGGTACAGGTTTACAGCGATATATCTCACAGTGATAGTGTGACAGTGGTTCCATCATTCTACTTCTACTTCAGGGTGGCAGGACGAGGCAAGGAAAGGTGGTTGTAGCCACCTTCTGGTTGTAGCTTGAGAACATAGGGGGTTGTATCCTCCTTCTAGTTGTAGCCAGAGAATTGAGGAGTTGGAGATTTCCTCAGGTTGTAGCTTGAGAAACTAGGGGTTTGGAGCCTCCTTCCAGTTGCAGCTAGAAAAAAAAGGAAGTTGGTGCTTCCAATTAATGTAATTCTTCAAGATGTATAAGAAAAAACATTCTATGGTTTTCTCCCGATTTGGGTTTCCACATAAAACACTGGTGTATTGTGTATGTGTGTGATTTTTTATTTCTTACTGATCATTATTGGATAATAATTATACATTGATATAACATTTGAAGAAAAAGGATTATAATTATGCTATTACTGATTCACCCCCCCTCTCAATAATCCAACAATTGGTATCATAGCAGCTTCCTTCAGAAATCAGTTTAACCACTGAAAGGTAGACCAGGGAGTGTACCAACTCGTATAAAAATGGAATACCACAGTTTGATGGACATAAATATTCTTTTTGGAGCATAAGGATGAAGACATATATACAGGCATAGGGATTTCAATTTTGGTAATCGATTGTAGATGGATACACAACACCAGTAGTTCCACCAATAAATGAAAAAGTAGTGAAACTCGGTGAGAATAATTCCAAAGACAAAAATGCACTTTTGAATGGTCTCAATGATACAACATTCACCAAATTTGTTGTTAAGGTCCTAACCCACACATAGGTAGATCAATGTATTTGGATATAATAAAGGTCAATATTAATAAGGCCTTTCAATAAAATAGAATAAGGTGGATGTAAGAAGACCTAATAGAAGCTTCCGCTTCTAGAAGGATCTTCCTCTAGATGCTTCTCTTAATAGACATATCTAGTATAAATAAGGGTCGAGGGTATGAGAACCCTAGCTTGGAGATTATTTTAACAGAGCATTGCTCGACTGGAGGTTGCCCCCTCGAAGAGGCCTGTGAACATTGCTTTCTGAATCAAAGTGCTATTTCTATTGCTATTGTTATATCATTTTTGTGTATTGTGAAGATTATGCTGGATATTTTATTGTTATTCTTCCATTACTAACATTTTATTTATGTTCTACATATTTTATATATCTGGTATCTTGCAAGTGGTATCAGAGCACTTTCCTTGGAAGAAATTGTGGGTATTTTTTTTCCAGTGTAGAGACGTATTCCAGCGTCTTTAAGCCACAGATATATGTCGTTACGCGCATAAACCCACGGTTGAGGGATTCATACACGTAGGAAATACAAGTGGTTCTTAAGTGCACATGTTTTGGCCACCCTTGTAACCCCTGTTGGTACCCCTTCGAGCGGTAGCACATCAGACAACACCTATGTACGGATCGGCCTAGATTTCCTGAAGCCCTCTTTAGATAAACCTATCAGTCACCAGACTTCTATAGTGTCACCGAGAACAACACTCGGGAAGATACTCTCTAGTACCTGGGTAGTCGGGTAGTACGACTAAGGGTACGGTCTATCCTCCTTAGTTAGTGCCCTGAGATATTGGGCCGAGTACTACTGTTGGACCCCGCACATATATCAGAGAGCTATAGCACAGGAAAAACCCTTGTCTGTAGAACCCTTGAATACATAACCCTTGGGGAACATAAACATAAACATAATCAAATTAAACCGACGAGATCTATTGCCGCGCATCTGTGTTCAGGTTGCTAAGTAAATACACATTTCTCTCTGGTTCAGAATTTCAGGATTTCATCACTGCAACATTCTTCAAACCAAAGTATAACCCCGCAGCTGTAAAAAAAAAAAAAAACATCATTATTTGAGACCTCTTCCATTAGATTCATCTCTTCTCCCTTATCACATTCATACATATCATTTTTCTGCAAACATTTATGACCCCGCCTGCTCCCTTTTCAGTTCACTCATCCTCATGGCCCATACCCATAGCCAAGAACTAGAGTCTCACTTCAACACCTTGCAATCTAGTTTCCTCGAGACCCAACAAGAAGTGAAACAACTCAGTGCTACTATTGTCTCCCGTGATGCATCCATAAATGCATCCGTAAATGTAGCCGTGCAGTCCACAATGGTGGAAGTCAAACACGAACTGACCACCCAGCTTGAATCTGTCTTTGCATCACTTTGCACCAAACTCAAGATCCCTACCAATGACTCTTTTCCTAATGCACATAAAAACACTGAAGGTGAAACTTCTTCCCATTCCTTTCAACCCCATCACTTTCAACGGGACATACACCTTCCGCGGGTGGATGTAACCAAATTTGATGGCTCGGACCCCACTGGTTGGGTCACCCAAAT